>JBAMJV010007603.1:0-91555 GCA_037951105.1 Echinarachnius parma
GCGATATCGATTTGTATGCAAATCGTTTACTATAATTGCAAATACATGTATATCCTAATTTAATAATCCCATATTAGTTAAAGGGATCTAGTAACTTTGTTGACATGTGCAAAAAGTGATGAATGGTTGATGCAATGTATATTATTGTTATCTCATATGTCCACAGGGTATTGTGTGAAAATTTCAAGTCAAATGGACATTGCATGGCCAAGTAATAAATATATTATAAATATTATACAAGCACTTGGTTAGTTCAATTCGTTATATAAGCTCAAATATTAACAAACCAGCCTGAGCCATAGCATTGACATTTTAAAGTCACCAAAAGATAACAAATGGCTGATTCAAAATAACTTACCCGTTATAGATCATTCAGTTTATTCTACAAGCACAACAATACTGGAGAAATGTTGGAGAAGTGCATACAAAAAAGGGCTTTTTATCTCTCTCTCCAAACAAAAAAGAGCGCTTGTTAACAATATTAGGTTAAACGGAAGCCAACAGCAGCTGCTGCTGTACTTACCCATGTATACGATGGCTAGAAGTGTGCTGCGTTCAGCAGGAGGAGCCCATCTCGACATCAGAGAATAGATACTGGGATACGACCCACTCTGCGACAAAAAAAATGTACAATGAATACAATAATACGTTTAGTACGTTTTATACAGATTTTGATGTTGAATTATTCTGTAGTATAATTGATAATTCCATTGTTTCTGTTTGTGAACTTTGAAGCCAAATAATACTTTTGGGAAAGAGGACAAAAGCATCTATATATTTTCTCAAACTAATTAATCAATATTGTTGAAAAAGTATAAAAAGGGTCTTTGTGGTAAAATCCGTACTTTAGTATACTTAAATGCAGAAATATTGATTGGAACTTCAATTCACGCCGCTAGCATGCCGTTGAAATGGAGCCTAAATTCACCGCTCTTTTACCCCACTCCGACGGGCTGCGGATTGGGCGTCAAGCAAGCAAGTGCAAACATAAAATTATACGGGGTTGGATTGTATCTTTGTAAAACAAAAATGTTCAATAAATGTCAAGCTATGAATAAAGAAATATCATGAAATATCACTTGATTTCGTCTGCTGTTTCATTCTTTGCATTGCATTAAACAATTACTTTCTATTCTTGTGCGCAAACTACTTTTTACATAACTCTTTTAAGGTCATTTTTATGCACTCATGCATGACGCTATCACAACATATTTGGTGTCAAACGAAATAATATGAATTCACCTTTCACATGACGTATTGTCATAAACATAATTATGTTTATTATATGAGATATTGCTGGTGGAAGATGGGTTCCGCTTTTTTGGAAACACTCTGTATATCTAGTGCATTTTGAAAGAAAGGGGTTATTAGTAGTTTACCTCTGCGAAGCCTGCAATGATCCGCACGGCCAGCAGGGCCGCGACCGAGCCCGAGCGGGCCGCCACAGGAACCAGCAGCGTGCACACAGAGGACAGACCGTAGCCGAGGCCGATCACCCATGGGCAAGCTCTTGGCACTGCGTCCACGAGGATCCCGATGGGGATCTGCAAGGCGCAGAAGCTGTAGAAGAAGGCGGCCAGGATAAGCTCCTGTGTGTGCGTGTCCCACGGGAACTCGCCTTCCTTATTGACAGATAAAACGCCAAGACAAATATTTGAGTGAATGGAGGTGAGAAGATGTTTAAACAGTTGTCATGTATTCATATACGGATGTAGATATAAGCTTTTTAAAGGTATCTATCATCCCCATCCACACAACTTACTGTATAACTCTATGACTAGTGGTTCATTCATACCTTGGTGTATTTGTATTGCCAACAAAAGAATGGAACAGATTTCGGTTCTTTCGAGTTTCCCTTTCTTTACAAAGATTAATGACGATCAAATTTAATTGATGTATTCCTTTTTTGTTTATCCACCGGAAATGTATAAGTGTGTACAAAGTCAGAGCAGTGAGTGGTAGCGAATATCACTTGACACTTTTGCTCATAACTCTGCCATTTAACAACGTGTATTTGTTTTCTTCAAACATTACTTCGAGGACATTTCAGATCATAAAATTGTACATTTTATCAACCAATATCACTTTTGGGACAATTCAGCGAATTTATCACTTTAACCCTATAAGTCTTCCGCATCTTTTACAATTACATTTTCAAAAATCGGACCAACCGTTAGGAAGTCGAGTTACCTTTTGTTTTTGCATGTCAGCCTGAAAATTTGTTATTTTCGTGATTTGTTGACCAAACATATGGAAATATTATTTCCTAAAGAGAGATAAAACATTGGTAATTTGGTCTTGTTTTTATTTTAGATGTCTGTTTTTGGGGTCAAAATAGTAGAAGATAGTCAGAAATGAAATAAAACATCAACAACAAATAAACATGTAAGTATTTATTTTCGTGATTTGTTGACCAAACATATGGAAATATTATTTCCTAAAGAGAGATAAAACATTGGTAATTTGGTCTTGTTTTTATTTTAGATGTCTGTTTTTGGGGTCAAAATAGTAGAAGATAGTCAGAAATTAAATAAAACATCAACAACAAATAAACAGGTAAGTAACTCCCGTAACTCACTTTGACCTCCGATTCCGTGGCGTTCTCGTCTCCCCTAGCAGGACATATCTCCGCCAACGACATGTTGTCTGTGACGTCACGGTTGGTGCTGTAGCTACTGTTGGTCATCGCTGTCATGGCAACGCTGATGTTGACCCGACTGGCCATCGCGCAGGCTATACCAATGCACGTCATGAGACTGGTTGTGAGACGTGCTGACCGCCAGATGCCCGGAGGACCAACTGGAATATATCATATTATGATATGATTTGACTTCATCGATGCTGTCATGGCGGTAGCTGATATTTATCACTGATTAACGGGGACCACCACAAGTTAAGTAACCGTTGTTTTATATTGAATAAATGTCTCACACTTTTAATCACACAATTAATCACCATCACTTACGGAACCATAAGGGCCTCATGGTTCTGTATGCGCCAACAGACTGCGAGTGCGCCAGTTCTATACAAGTGTACGTTTGGAGACAATAATGAAGATCCACGGAAGACATGTGTGACCTTGACAATAGGTAGTCATGTTCTGCAGACCAATGTACACACATTCTGGTATGGTTGCGAATTTTGTAATCATATAATTAGTCTGGAAACCTATTTGTTCTGAACTTGGTTCGTTGAATGTAGTACTAAAACTATTACCTTTCATTTATACGAATATCATTTGTTTGTGTTGGTTACCTTTAATAATGTTTAAAGGGATAGATGAGTTTGGTAAAGAGAGTACAGTTTTGGTCAAACTTAATTTTAGTAACCTAAACCGGCACCATTACATTACAAACTAACAGTTATAACTCCACCATGCTTGAAAGGAATACAAAATTACAAAATTGACTAAGTAAAAAGCCTGTATATCATTAAAAAGAGCCGTTTAAACTCAAGAGGGCACACTCTCAAAACTCATTGGTTTCATCCATTTTAAATAGAATATTGTGCATGTGATGTTTTGTTGAAATAATGATTCGATAGAGACATAATCAACAACTATTTAAAAACCTCTTCTGTAAATTTGTGAAAAGCGGAAGCATTAAAATACAAAAAATTAACGGCTGGTTCAAAGTACTATAATAGTTGTGGGGCCCCTCATTTATTACAAATGGTTATGTTATGGATATTTCAGCCATTTCTGAACCGATTTTGATCAAATAAAGTTTATTCTGTCATTAAAATATTATGCTCTTTCAAATTTAACACGCAGTTTTTCATTATCTCACACAAAAAGTATTTGGTGTAGCGCCCTCTATACCAAAACAAGAAGCAATAACATACAATTAGCTGAGGCAAACCATGAGACAAAAATGATAAAGAGGATGATATGGTGATGATGATTTAAATGATGATGATGATGGAAATTGAAGCTAATGATGATCGCGAAGAAGACGACGACGGTAATGATGACGACGACGATGATGATGATGATGATAAAGATGAGGATGTTGATGAAGAATGCCAGATGCCTGGAGAACCAACTGTATTTTAAATTAATTTCCATATAATGGTCACACGTGTATAGCTATTGTCCGTAATCAATTATTGTTGACAAGGTAAAATTGTATATTAAAGTGGTCTGCATACAAAATAACCTTTATTATCAATGCATTTAACATCCCTTTTGTTAAAAATTACAGTCATTTTTTATTAATAAAAAATGACTACAATAACATACAAGTACATGATTCTAACATATTAAATGTCTTCCATGACTTTGCAGCCATGCCCCTTTCAATTCGCGATTGCAGGGGCGTGGCCAAATGACACCATTGCAGGCGGAAGTTGCATTTATCCGTACAGATTGATGCTGCATTGTAGTTAGATTTTTTTCTCGAACAATTGTATAATTTGAAACCCCATCACTATACAATAGTGATTTAATATGAGTCTACATACGAAGACTAGTCCATTTCCTAGGACGTACGAGTCTAACTTGCTTCTATTGTCTCCAAACGCACGAGGGTATAGAATGGGCGCACTCGCAAATGTTTAGCGCTTATGGAACCATGAGGCCCTGATGGTTCCATGAGTTTCGGTAGTAATTGTATTTTTTTTATGAATAACACAACCATGACAACCCTTTGCAAATATTGTTAGGCATCTTTTTGATATCAAACAACGGTCCCAAAACATATAACCATATGTTGTTCTTTGTATGGTGGCCCCCTTTAACGATTAATTTTAGCTACGTAGCTATCTAGAAATCCAAATTTTAGGACAACAAATTCAAAATATGGAACTTTACATTTTCATGTTCCCTTATTATGCATGTGTGTACAAAAAATAAACACAGAAACCTGCTTTTCTACAAAGTTGAAAATTAGGATTTAGCGCCTTTTGGAATTAAGCTCTTCACAATTATGTACTTTTTATTTAAATGATTCCCCCTCTGTGCTCTGAGTATACACATGCACAAGTTTTGTGTCTTTAACAAATGGGTAATTTTGTCTTTAATCTGTGCTCAGTCAGCCCCAAAGTGATAATTTTCTCCAAGTATAAAGATGAAGGTAACTAAAATTTGCCGAAATGTTTCTGTCTATGCACATCTTTTGAATATTCTTGTTCAGGAAGTTATCATAATAAAGTGTTTACAGGCGACCTACTTGGTGTCGTCTTTATTTGACACTTCCATTTTCATATGACAATTTAATATAACATAAGATATTCACTGATTGTTATAGTGAACAATATACATAAACATGCTAAACATTGCACGATATGCATTTCAAATAACCACAACATTACTGTTGGTATACATGTTATAACGTTAAGGGATCTGGTAACATTGTCCAGATCCATACAACTTATTAAGAACTACAGTTGTTTTTTGTTTTTTTAATTCCCTTTCGTTAAAAAGACATTCACAATTGAATTGTTCAGAATGTTAGTCATCCCCTGGAAAGACAGAGCTGTGTACGCAGTGCGATGGTTTTGCGATAATAACTTTGCATTTTTCCAATTTACTTGGCCATATTACATCCAGCTATAGTGGACATCTCAGATCACAAAACAACACACTATGCCAACCATTCATCACCATTCATGCACATGCCAACAAAGTTACTAGATCACTTTAAAAATACTCACCTCCTGAAGTTTGTAGTAATGGCTTGAATTCGTCATGTTGTTCCTTAATATTTGCACCATTTTCCTTTTCCGGTAGATTGCGCGCTTTTCCTACCCCGAAGGCCATTTCATATATTAGTATCGATGTGAAAATCTAAGTAGATTTGCAAATAGATAAAGACGGGACGTGATGGCACGGATAATTTACAACTCGCTGTAGTTTTCGCTATGATTGTTTAAAAAAGACCAACTACCTGTCCAGTATCTTGTCCAAAGACGGGACGTGATGGCACGGATAATTTACAACTCGCTGTAGTTTTCGCTATGATTGTTTAAAAAAGACCAACTAACTGTCCAGTATCTTGTCCAAACTTATCAATTACCAAGGGTTGAGTACATTTGTACTGAATTAACACTGGTATCTTCAGCATGCCAATGTTGCAATGCACCTTTATTTTTCTGAATATTTTGTTTTGATCCTGGTAATATACGTACCACAACCGTATATATACACGCTTCAAAATCATCTCTGACATTGCTAAAGTAAGCAACATTTTGCGTACTCGGTACATTTCCGTACGATCATGCCAAAATAAGTTTGGTGCCAAAGACTAAAGTCTAAATAAACACGCTCGGTCATAATCGTCTTGACCCTAACAGGCCAGGCTAGTTCTGGGCTTCCAACGGCCGGGAGGTTTGAGGGGGGGGGGGGGGGGGGGGGGGGGCATTATGGTCCCCCTTATGATATGGTAATATCGTAATTTATGCATATAAGGTCATAATTATTCACACTTTATACCATAGATCATACATCTTTTGTAATTAAACATTGTTTTTCACTACATATATTCTTTAGACCATTTGGAATAATAGTACAACAATTAATTTTGGAAGAGCCAGGTTATTTTGTTTGTTGTTTATTGTTTGGTGCCAATAAGTTTGGTGCCAAAGACTAAAGTCTAAATAAACACGCTCGGTCATAATCGTCTTGACCCTAAAAGGCCAGGCTAGTTCTGGGCTTCCAACGGCCGGGAGGTTTGAGGGGGGGGGGGGGGGGCATTATGGTCCCCCTTATGATATAGTAATATCGTAATTTATGCATATAAGGTCATAATTATTCACACTTTATACCATAGATCATACATCTTTTATAATTAAACATTGTTTTTCACTACATATATTCTTTAGACCATTTGGAATAATAGTACAACAATATAATTCGTCTATTTCGACCCCCAAAACAAACACCTAAAATAAAAACAAGACCAAATAACCAATGTTTTATCTCTTTTCAGGACAAATGATATTTCATGTTTTGTACAGAAATCACGAAAATGAGCAATTTTCGGGCAGACGTGCACAGACAAAAGGTCACACGACTTCGCAACGGGGGTCCGATTTTTAAAAATTGTTGTTTTAAAGATGCCCACGACTTGAAAGAAAAAAGTAAAGATGAGGTGGGGCATCATCTTCACGCGTTCCGGAAAAATCAGAACAAATCGCGGAGGGGTGGGGGGGGGGGGGGGGGGCAGAATTGGCCCCACCTTATTGGGTTTAAATTTCTTGTTTAACGGTATCTTGCTTACCCCGCAGGTTCCGGTACAGAATGAGAGAGCGTTTGACTGCCGCGCAGCATGGTGTTTGTTATGATCAATCTTTGGTTGATGGTGTTAAAATGATTCATTAAACTTTATATTTTGAAAGGTGTAATGTTTGAGACTTCAATCATGTCATTGTAAGTTTCTTGAGAATAGTATGTGAGAATTTCATTGAAAAAAAACAAAGTTTACTTAGTTCAAACAGAGACACTCAATGATCCCGATCGTTCGCGTGACGTATCCGAATTCGGATACTATGGCCGATTGAATATCTGACTTCAGGTACTGTTGACTACGGTCGGAAACCATCTTCAGACGCTCTGAAATTAAAACTGAAATATTTCCATGATTATGGAAACATTTTAAAAATTGGCAGTTTATTCACATTTGCAGCTCTAAAACTATGTGTAGTTACCGTCCTGGCAGGACATTATTCATGGAATGTTAAGCTTCTATGAGGCAGCTAGTTCGAGTACAATGCGCATCGGAATATAATTTTTAGATTGATGGCGCAATATTGATATTGGATTGTTATCATGGTTATTATAATCATTACTAACTCGTCGTTAAATTGTGATGTTACTTCAAATAAAATGGGCATTATTGCGCTAGATTAATGAACATTCAGGTGTATCATTATTCTTTCAATTGTGTCAATAACATGGTTTGCACAGTGTAATGTAAGAAACATAATTGTCAACAATTCAAAGAAGACAAGAAACAATTAATTTATCGGTACAAAATAATGTATTTTCATTATATGGACAATGCACTGTTACGTTACAAAGACATCAAATACAACAATTCAGTATTGTACTTAAAGGCTATACCAAATATCAAAGTAGAATAATTAGACATATTGTCGATAACGTGTTTCAAAATCCTTAATTATTATGCATCCGGGTATATATCAGTACACTTCTAAGATAAATGACACTCATACAAATAAGCTTTTTACAAACGGACAACTTTATACTTCTAAAGGAATACAAGAGTACTATTATTTCATTCAGATTATTGCATATATTACATGCTATACCTATTGCAAACTGATAAATTACCTGCTCTTGCACACTTCTGAAAGACTTTGTTTATTGACATTGTTTATTCGAGCGGTAATACAATTCCAGCCAGCACACTTGATTTGTACTTGTCCAGTTATAATAACTACATACATACTACATGTACAAATGTGATAAAAGACGCTAACGGTTATTATGTGTTATTTACTACGCTCACAAATCACTAACATGTAATTTAGCATTGTTAAAATACACCGATACTTATAATTCACTAAACGCGTATGTCTACATAAACACCATGGCCCCGTTGCAGAAAATGTAATCGATTGCAAGTTACAATTAATTGTAAGTCAGATCATGTGTTCTAAATGAACAAATCTGGTTGGTTGAAACGCGCAAAAGTTTTCTGACTTACAATAAATTGTAACTTACAATCGATTGTACCTTATTCTGCAACGGGGTCTATATGACACATTGATGCTGTCGACGCCTTGTGGCGAAAAAGAGTGAGGCGAAATGATGTAAATACTGTGTTATGAATCAGAAAATTATTTTCACGCAAGAATACGAAGAAGGATTAGTAAATGAATGGTGAAAATGATAATAGATTTCATTATTTGAAGAAAAAAAAAACATGTATATTGACCAAACAGTGTTGCGTACAATTTTGAATTTTGATTAAACACATCTTTACGTAACTTGCGCGTGGAATCCAACATTTAACATTCCTTTTTTTGTTTGCTTGTCGGGTGAAAAGGCGGGAAAGATAATGAGTCGGGCAAAAGACCCAAGCCCCCAGGCCTTAGAAAAAGGTGTGACCATAATGCCCATGGGCGTATTAACAATTTGGTAGTATTTCAGTTAGTTTATCAGATGGATCCCATCTTCGGTTCAGAAATTATTTATACCTTATCATAACTTAACACACCTAAGATGTATCGAATTGATTAAGGCCCTGCATATCATTGTTATTATTATGGAGGCCGCAAGTTCCGCCTTCTTCATCATGCTCAAGTAGCAGTTTCCCAACTTTAACTATAACCACTGTTCATGATGCCATTCTCCATCTTATCTTCTTTCTCGGTAACTCCGGTCGTTGAGTCTGCGATTTCATCGTCGATGTCAACTTCGTCGTCGACGTGTTTGGCCCACTCTTGAACCTCCGAGGTGCCGAAGATCAAGTAGATGACCAAGGGAATGATGGTGATTGCGAAGGACAGCCAGAAGAAATGTCGCCAGCCTCGCATGTCAGCCTGAGAAGAGAAAATTAAAGTTAGTTTTCTGGTGTTCGATTTCGGCAAATCACATTTTTATTTAGCAATTTTCTGGTCAGTTTCAGTATCTTTGAATTTACTTTAAACATGAAACTGCATCACTTTAAATGATCCCTCGCATTTTCCTTTGAAATGTTATTAGGAAAGTGCGAGGGATCACATGATGTGATTCCTTAGGTTAGTGTCAGATTTATAGTAAAGGTGCTCTTTATTAGTATTAAGAGCATTGCAAATGGCTTCAAGGGACGTACTAACATACAAGGATCTTTTTGGCTCGATGCAGCTTTAGAAATGTTCTTGAAATCCGGAGGTCACTGATTCGATTTCCGACGACGCCCATTGTTCTTTGCCCATGTTCATATTTAGAAATGTAATAATTATATTACTACTACTACTACTACTACTAGTACTACTACTACTACTACTACAACTACTACTACTACTACTACTACTACTACTACTACTACTACTACTACTTCTACTACTACTACTACTACTACTACTACTACTACTACTTCTACTACTACTACTACTACTACTACTACTACTACTACTAGTAATAATAATATTAAAAAACAAATAATGATAATATCGTTATATACGGCCGGGTTAACCACTTCAGTGACACACACGTACATCGGGCACTGCATAACAGTTATTTGTTTCCCCCTTGATTTCATAAGATATTTTAGATGTGTTTTAAAACATCAAGATAATACTATTGGGAATCAATCACGAAGAACTGACTTAAAACAAAGTGTATTCCGTGTTGCGGCAATTCTATCTTTCTTTTTTTTTACTGCGAAAAAAACCCCCCAGAAAGTGTTTCTTACTTGGTTTTCAGTAAAAACACTGAGAACAAGGGGCCCCGCAAACCCGGCTACCGTTGCAAACGTGTTGGATATGGCCACGACCATTCCGGCGTAGGGAGGGGCAAACTCCATCATGGAGAGGGACGCTCCCGAGTAGGCAAGTCCGGAGAAACCAAGAGCCAGCGAGATGCAGGTGATAATGGCAGGAGCGTTGCAGCCCGCATAGCCAGCAATGACGATAAACACACTCGAAGGGATGATTCCTGTATTAAAGTTATATATAAGACATGCTCAATTGTCGTCAAAATGAAATAATATTCGAACACAATTAATATTAACAATACCCTTTATATTCTTGGAATTATGTTAGTGTCTCCCTAATCATGGATATAATTATGGTTGAATTATGTACAGCATTCCCAGGAAGGTGATAACATCTAACATCCATTATTTGTCACTTCTTTACTTGGTAAACAGTATTTTTTCTACGGAACTAACACCATTCATTAATATCTAGCAATGATATGTGATTAGTGACGTAGCTATCGGTGTAGGGGGTGGGGGTTGAGGACACACGGGGGATGTGCCACAAATATGGTCAAAACAACAAAATAAAGGGAAATATGTATACAAATAAAGAACTTGCATAAGGTGTGACCCCAATCACTCACGTGCTCCCCTCCCACCATGAACCTACTACCTAAGTTCATGCTCCAACAATCAGTCAGTTGATTTCAGTTTATTATCATTTCCAAAGAAAAAAATCAAGCCTGACCAACTTTGAGCCAAAGAGCCATAGTATTCTTATTTCTTGACCGATCGTGCTGAACTTTCAGAGTCTATTCATGCTATTTTAGGGAAACAATGAATTGTCCGTGTTCCATTGTCCTTTAAACACGCAGGTTTTTTTGTTTATATTTTGTTTTAAATTTCAGATACGCTATTGTTCACCGGATCGGAATCCGGATCGTGTTGGTTGTGGTAGGATTAATTGTATTACATAAATCGCCTTTACTTTATAACTGTGCATGTACAATTACGAATCATGGATTATCAGAAATATCATACCTATGGTTGACATGAACTTTCGAATCGCTGTCAGGCTGAAACGATTTCTTGACAACAGAAAGTCGGCCAAAATTCCTCCGCACAGGGTGAATACTAACACGGTAATTTGTGGAACTGCCGACAGCATACCGACCTGGCAGAAAATGGGGGAACAATAAATGTAACGATTTGATCAAGTTGGTCATGGGATGGATATTTCGAAATGTATTTTCCAAATGGTGTTCTTCGGACCGTGGCCGTTTTACTATAATTACAAATGTTCACAATTCCCAGGACCAGAAAATTCACTTATTCCGACAGATTATTATTCCAGCTGCTCATACATATTTTACCCGATCGTATCGACATCTTTCCCATTCTTAATATTGCCTATACCTTTCTAAGGAATGTAAAAATGTCTTACTCAATTTCTTACTCAATTTATAGAGTGTATGATTGGCAATGTAGAGCTGAATTCGAAAAGGGGATAAATTCACATTTCGTTGTTCAACTTTGGAGAAAAAGCGCGTTTTCTGTGCACAAGCCTATGATGATGTGAATTTGGAATGCTCCGTATTTTAATTTCGACTGTGACATTTGTCCTAGAATATGTATAAATATGAAATTTGATTTTTTTTTGAAAAAGTGTAAGCATTAAAAAAAAATTAAAAAAAACATTCATCGAATAAATCTTGGTGCCCAGATTTATTCCGATCGGATGTATTTATTGATATTTCAGCCGTTTCTGAACCGATTTTGATCAAATAAAGTTTATTCTGTCTTTAGAATTGTATGCTCTGTCAAATTGTACTCTCAATTGTACACAAAAACAAATATTTCGTGCAGCGCCCTCAATTTCGTAAACTATTTCTTAAGTGGATTTAAGCGTTCTTTAAGTGGATTTAGCGCCCTTTATAATAAAACACTTCAGATATTGGCTGTACTATATAAGTGATCGATTAATTTTTCTTGTATTTACCTCGGACAAGTCGAATCTAAGTACTTCTTTGAGAAAGATTGGTAAGTTCGTCTGGATAACGTAAAAGATCCACAGAATAGCAAAGTCCGCCAACGCCACGGCATATAAAGGCATTGATGTCAAGATGTGACTCCATGGATAATCCTTGGGTTTCTAAAATGCGGGTAAAATGAACACATATAATTTCCATTAAAGTTTATGAGCAGCTCTAAAAGCCTCATGGATTGCATATATTATATGAAAAATACATACAGGCCTACAAGATAAATACTTTTGAAAATATCTGAACCTGAAATTCGTTCAATGCAAACATGTGTGATGCTAAATTGGTTGTGTCGCTGAGGTCGCACCGATATCGTGATAAGTCCAAGGATGTGCACGTACGTACACACGTACGTACTCGGTTATTTAATCCAGGCATCGATAACTTTGCCATGTTTGCGCTGCAGCTCCAGTCAGGCGCCCCGGAAGCAGTTTTGGATTGGGGGGGGGGGGGGGGGGGGGGGGGGCAAAACCCAAAGGGGGCTCACGATTTATCTGTTTAGGGGCTCATGCCCAACCACACTCACAGGGTTGCCCCCCTCCTACGGTCTAGGGAGCTTTTGCATTTTGGGACTTGAATTTGTGCAATCTGGTGCATAAAAACATTATCCAACAACATAGATTACAGCCAAAAATGAGTCCCGAGGGATCGAAGCGACCGAGGGCTGTGACAGAGCCAGAGGGGGAGGGTTTGGGAGGGGGTATTCCCCTCCGACGGGGAAGATTTTGCATTCATATACTTGAAATGGTGCAATCTGGTGCATAAAAGCATAAACCATAATTATGCCACATTTGTATGATCCAACATTATAGCTTACAGCCAAAAATGAGTCCCGAGGGATCGAAGCGACCGAGGGCTGTGACAGAGCCAGAGGGGGAGGGTTTGGGAGGGGGTATCCACTCCATATCCCCCTGCATTTATATACTTGAAGAAATGGTTCAATCGGGTGCATACAAACATAAACCATATGCCATATTATGTATGATCCAACAACATGGCTTACAGCCAAAAATGAGTCCCGAGGGGGAGGGTTTGGGAGGGGGTATCCCCCTCCCACGGGGAAAATTTTTCATTTATTTACTTGTAATGGTGCGATCTGGTACACATCACACAAACAGCAAGCAATAACAGCCTACACAGGAACTACGTGGACCGGTACAGAAAACCTACCATTCGCAAGTTACACAACAAACTGAGATAATTTGTTTGCGCGCGAAGCGCGCAGCGAAAACTTTAAATGGATGTCTAAATCAGGTTTTAAACGTTATAATTAACACGTATTGGCTGATACATTTAATATTTTCTATCCTTTTTCTTTCTTTTTTCTTTCTTTTTCTTTTTTTTTGAGGGGGGGGGGGGGGCTTCTTTTTTTTTTTTGGGGGGGGGGGGCAAAAAACGCGTTTTGCCCCCCCCCCCCCACTTTCTGGATTGGGGGGGGGGGGGGCGGCCGCCCCCCCTGCCCCCCCCCCCCCCCCACTTCCGGCGCCTATGGCTGCAGTTTTTCATGTGTTTTCCATGGTTGTTATATAAATACATCCCTTTTTATCTAATTAAGTTCTTCAAATTACTTTAAAAATGAAATATAATATTTCATTGATGATACATTCTGTAAGATTATAGGTTATCACTCGAATTTGTAAAATATGCAAGTCGCCGTAATCATTGCTTATATAATTCAGCGTTCCCGGTCAACACTATCCAAATTATTGTTTTATGATACTTGCCTTTTTCCGGAGATGGAGCTCTGTCGCAATGTATTCCCTTTCCTTTTCCGATATTTTAGGATGTGAGAGGGGAGAATCGTAGACCAGCATAATCCAGAAAACGAACCACACTAGGCCAAGAGTACCTTGTATATATAAACAGAAACAAATGCAGATTTTAAATCCACATGTTTTTTCCAAACAAATCCCAACCAACCAGTAAAACACACAAATCAAAAAGTCGAGAAAATAATAATAGCATCATTTTAACTTAGCCGTTTGCAAGTTTTTCAACCTTTCGGGCATGGTGGAGTACTGTTATAATTACTAGTTTATAGTGATAAGGTGAATTTTTTTTATAAACTAACATTTAGTTTGACCAAAACTGTACTATACTTGTTATCATCATATTTAGCCAATTGAATAATGACTTGATACATTTTACACTTGTTTGTCCTGAAAAAGTATTACATTTTAGTAAGTCATGCAAAAAGCCAAACGTACATTGGCACAAAGTTGATTTCGATGTACTTTAAACAATCGACCATATCCCACGACTGACAAATCCGATTAAGCTGAAATACAGATCATCAGGAAGCCCGTTTAATTTTCTGTTATATGACACCATACATGTATAGTATGCACATTTCCTTCATACATTAAACATAAATATTTTCCGACGGTTCCATTCTTTTTTAGACACACTGTGTAATGCGATTGTTGTTTGCCTCTGTGGAACGGCTACTGATCATAGTACGCAAACCCCAATACATTAAAACATGAACAACAACAACACCAACGCAACAATCGTATGCTGCGCTGCGCTTATCCTTATGCCATATTATGCGACACCACGACAAAGTACAGTGTCATTATGCGAGACCAACTGTCCGAACATCGGGCTTACATAGCGCGTGACTGCCTATCCGGCTGCCACGGAGAGCCACGGAGTGGCTATACAGTAAATGGTCCTCTAGTATCATAATTATATATGTCACGGGCAATTGAAGTCATCCAAACCAGAACTCGCGAGTTGGAATCCAGAGTCTGCCTATCGGGTTTGTCTGCTTGTTAGCACAACAATTATCCACAACTGGTGTTCTCAAACAATAGGCGTACAACATAGTGGTTTTCCATTTGTGTCTATTTTTAGTGCAAGAATGAATATACTTTCAATACAAACAAAATATAAAGATCCTGTTAAACTATGCTCATATTTTGCTTTCGCCTTTGTCCATGTTGTTACCAATGTTGACCGATAACCATGTTAGCGGGAACTTTGCATATCAGATCTCGAATGGAACTACATTGAACATTCATGAACAGAACTGGTCAAAATGAATTGTGGTTTCGTAACTTTGTATACAACTAGACAAAATATGATTTACCAAAAAGATAAAACGTGGAGGGCCATCCGCCGAGGACATCCGATTCTGAGAGCAGTCCAGAGATGGGTGGAGCAATCACCTGACCAATCGAAGGTCCTACAAATACAAAAAAAAAAAACATAATGCTGCACAAACTTAGATTGGTTGTGGTTACCATCCTTATTTTTAATTTTTTTATTTGCGAGCATTCGATTGGCCACTCATGTGAACTCCTGTGACAATACTCATATACATTAATACATACATGTATACACAAGATTATATACGATATTGTACTATCATAATTATTTTTGTTTTATTCTCGAACGATCACTTACAAAATATACACAAAATAATACACAGTGAGTTACTGAAATAACATACAATGCTTTAGTCATGTTAGTTTTGTATTTTTATGTTACATAATCATAAATTGTATTTAAGCATCTAGAATTCTGTAATATGATAAGTAAGACATTATTGGCCTGTACAAATGTGTAGTTGTACTTATTTCCATTTTCATAAGTGTACTTCAACAATAAGTAGTGTTATATTTGTATACCACTGTCTGAAAAGGGGTGGTGGGGGAGGGGGCGATTGCAGCCTTGAAGAGATTTGTTGGCATAGCCTGTCTTCTCACGGGGAAACGTGCTCAATTTCTCTTCCAAAAATTGTTGATACAAACAATTATTGAGCATACACTAGCTTGATATGACATAATTATTGTTTGCCTCATAATACAAGCACTTAGCTTGGTTCAAATAAGCCACAAAGGGTACAACTTGTTCAATTCGTTTTAGAAGCTCAAAAGCTATATTAACAAAATCAGCCTCCACAGCCTCCAGTCACCACAAAATAACAAATGGCTGATTCGAAATAAAATGCCCGTTGTAAATAATACGGTTTATTATGCGAGAACAATAATATTCGAGACATGTTGAAGAAGCGCACAAAACAAATGGCTTTCTCTAAACAAAAAAAAAGAGCGCCTGTTAACAATAACAGGTTAAACGGACGCCAACAACAGTTGTACTTACCCATGTATACGATGGCTAGAAGTGTGCTGCGTTCTGTAGGAGGAGCCCATCTCGACATCATAGAATAGATACTGGGATACGACCCACTCTGCGATAATAAAATATACATGGCGAATACAATCAAACATTTAATACGTTTTATACAGATTTTGATGTTTAACTTGTTAATATGCAATATATTCTGTAGTATTTTTGATAATTTCATTGTTTTTTAGTGTGACCTTTAACGCCAAATAATAGTACTGGGAAAGTGACCAAAAACATCTTTATTGGCCAAACTAATTAATCAATATTGTTGAAATGGTGTAAAAAGGGCCTTTGTGGTAAAATCCGTACTTTAGTATCGTTAAATGCAGAAATATTGATTGGAACTTAAATTCACGCCGCTAGCATGCCTCTGAAATTGGACCTAAATTCACCGCTCGTTTGCCCATTTCCGCCGGGCTGGGAATTTGGTCGACAAGCAAGCATACCGTGCAACCGTGCGCTTGCATAGCGTTTGTTTGCAGCGTATACGTGGGTGAATAGAATCTTTGTAAACAAAATATTACAAACTTTTGTTGTTGCTCAAATAGTCAATTTTAAAGCAGTTTTTGTCCATTTTGATTTTAGATACGTCATGAATTATTTTTTCACATGGTAGGTTATGCAAGCAAAATTGTAATTATTTGTGTGTGGGGCGTTTCCCAATACTGTTATTTGGCTTAAACAATTTTATACTTGGGCGGAAAATGGTGATGCACTCTTGTTTATAACTACTAAATGGTTATCCAATCCACCATGTTACCCATGTTAAGTGGATTTTGTCCCATCTATAGCGGGCAAGAGCGTGCAATAGTAATGTTTGCGAACGAGAGAAAATACATAATCCATGTTAGCCACAGTCCAAATTGGACAACTTTATGCCAACTCCCTATTATAATTTTGTATATCATTTACTTCCGTTTATTTGCATGCATAGTTTATAGCATTCCTGTTTTTCTTATTTGTGTCAAGTTTGATGATAAACTGAACTTGAATTTGAATTATCAGCACCAGACGTGGCAGAGGCAGCAGCATCACCAACATTGCAGTTATCATCGTCATCAACCATCACCAATTCACCATCAACATCAACTTCATCCTCCTCACTAACACAGCCACCACCACCACCACCACCACCACCACCCTCTCCTCTAGCTTAGTATTAGCTGCAGTATAGTGGAGATGGGAACAGAGCACGCGCCCCCACTAATTTGAAAATTCTAACTAAAAGAGGAATATCTGTGAAAAAAAAAATACTCAAAGTGTGTCCCCCAATATTTTGAAAGTTGCGATATCTAGTGCATTTAGAAAGAAAGGGGTTAATAAGTTCACCTCTGCGAAGCCTGCGATGATCCGCACCGCCAGCAGGGCGGCGACCGAGCCCGATCGGGCCGCCACAGGAACCAGCAGGGTGCACACAGAGGACAGACCATAGCCGAGGCCGATCACCCACGGGCAAGCTCTGGGCACTGTGTCCACAAAGATCCCGATGGGTATCTGCAGGGCGCAGAAGCTGTAGTAGAATGCGGCGAGGATGAGCTCTTGGGTGTGCGTATCCCACGGGAACTCGCCTTCCTTATTGGAATAATTATGTACACAAAAAAGAAATCTGTAATTATGTGGTTTAAGGAAAATATTGAAACATTTTTCATCCACTTATTCACCGGGTGACATATGGGGATGCAAGGAGACAGGGGGTGAACCCCGCCCGCCCCCATATCCACGAAATTCAGATTATTTTATAAACGTTACGGCTACAAACGTATTTATGCATTTTCCCTAAATTGAAAACTGTCATGAATCTAAAAGCAGATTTCCACTATCGCATTTGGTAGGAAATCCGTGCTTCCAAGGTAAAAATCAAACGCGTTTGTCCAATTTTCAGAACGTTGGGAACACTTTCTATACCATCCTAACACGAAGTCATCTCAAATATGATGCATAAGGCCGGTGTTAGTGTTTAATAAGCACTAACACCAACCCAAACACCATACTTGAAATCACCCAATGTTTCGAGGGTTCTTTCACGATTTTCAACTATTCACCCACTCTTACATAGTATGATGTCATAATATTAAAGGTTAACCCATACCGAGTTGGATTTTGCTGACTAGTCCAAGAGTGACCCAACCCTAATACTAATGTACTATCACTAATATGATGACTACTGTATTGATATAGCGCACGTTCCTTCGTATTCAACCCTGGTCATCGGATATACACACAAGAATCAATCCAGCACACATTATACATCTTTTCCACTCCCTGGGGAACATTCAAGCGAGGCGTCTGGAAGGTGCATGCAGTGATACAAAACCACGTTCAAATCATTCCTGGTACCCTTTATCCTTTATCCCCTTTACCCTGGTATATCTTTATTTTATTTTCTTCATAGGGTATATTTCCGTTACTCTATGTTACCATAGTTACTTACTTTGCCTTCCGATTCCGTGTCGTTCTCGTCTCCCCTAGCAGGGCATATCTCCGCCGACGACATGTTGTCCTTGACGTCATGGTTGGTGCTGTAGCTGCTGTTGGTCATCGCTGTCATGGCAACGCTCAAGTTGACCCGGCTGGCCATCGCGCAGGCCATACCGAGGCACGTCATGAGACTGGTTGTGAGACGTGCTGACCGCCATATGCCCGGTGGACGAACTGGAATTATGATTGATTTGATTACAGTCATTTTTATTATTAGAAAGGATATATACTCGTAGCAGAGAGGTGGGAAAGACCCACCTCTCTGCTCGTAGTATTGTTCAAATCAACAAAACTTACTCAGAACTCTGGTGGTTATCTCATACCTTGTTGTATTCGTACTAGTTCGCATGATTCGTATCAATAGATGCATGGAGCAGGTTTTTTTCTTTCTTCAAATTTCCCTATCGTTAAACAAATATTTACCATTGAAGTGTTTTCTTATAGGGATTTTTGATTATCCACTGGATAATTAGAGCGGTGTACAAAGTCGGGGCAAGGAGCCTGCAAATATCACTTTGCATGCTTACTCATTACTTGCCCATATTATAACATCCATTTAACGTAAATTGCACTCATTACTTTATATTGGACAAATCAGATCACACAAAATACATATTTTATTAACCATTTGCTAGTTTGCGCACATGTCAACAAAGTGATCCAAATATTACATTGTGACAATGCGAATCTCGACTCTGGAATACATTACCACTTTCTGATTAGTACAATTAATTAATACGACCAATATCCTCTACTTAGACATGTATTACCTTGCCTTGAGTAGTAGTTTGCTTCTGATCTTTTGGCATATTCTTGCCATAAAAAAGTATTTTCAATTTTCCTATTTATGTATTATATCCCTCTCTCCTATTGCCTGTCTCCTTTTCCATTCTATTCTCTTTCTCATCTTCTCTAATTTTGCCTTTTCCCCTTTCCATTTTCTTGTTTTCAATATCCCGCTCTCCACTCACTTGCCCTTTCTTAATTTTAATGTTAATAATGTGTTTATTACGATGTATTTAAATGTTGATGTTCGGATGTTTTGTTTATTATTATGTATTGATTAATTGAATATGAATTGTGATTTTTGTAAACTCGAGACAAGTTTCCATTGAGTTGCACGAATAAAATATAATATTGAATATTGAATACCGAATAAAGTACACTCCATTTAACCTCAACAAAATGATTTAGAGCATCAACTTTTCTCTTGTACCTGTGTACCTGCTGTTTGGATTATGCTAAACACACTAAAGAAATTGATATTAATTTTTCAAATGTGAAACCTGTTCTGTGGTGCTTATAGTTTGTAGCCAAAATCAATGGATAGTACAAGTGACATTACTACTCTCAAAATAGGTAAACAATTTTCCTTTTCAATGAATCTTTACCATACCATTCAAAAGGATCTTACTATGACAATGGTGTATGAGTGAAATGTGAAATATATCACTTTTGGAAAACATTGAACGGATCACTGTATACATACAATACAATATTATCTCTCAGTCAAAACAACATCCATCAATATTACCGTGGTTCAAGGGATTCAGATACAAGTATAACGTTCTGAAATTAAAGATTTCAAAGTGTTAATAGTATCGAGTACTTCTGTCATGTGACATACAGTTATATAAAATAAACAATATATTAATTAGAAATTACAAACTACAACAAAAGTACCGTTCCTATTTTATTTTGTTAAATATTCTCACCTCCTGACGTGTGTAGTAGTGGCTTCAATTCGTCATGCTGCCCCTTCACCCTTTCGCCACTCTCCCTTTCCGCTTGATTTCGTGGTTTGCCTAAACCGACGGCCATTTCGTCTAATATTATTATAGTTTGTATCGATGTGAAAACTTGTGTAGATTTGCATCTAACTTAACGTTTGACGTGTCGACACGAATAAATATCAACTCACTGTGTTTTGACTCAGCTTGTTTCAAGAATAATAACTACAACTTATATCAGTATTCCAAGTTGTCATGTTTGACATGGTTGCGCGGATAAACAAAACTCGCTGTGATTTCGATCAACAAGAATTATATTGTCCAAGTTTTTTGTTAAACGATGAGACAAATTAGTGTAAACTTGTTCCTTCAGCACATCCATTTGCTCAATGCACAATAATTTGCTCTAATCCTAGCAATATGTATTTCTCTAAGCATAGCAGCTAGCGTATGGACAATTCATAAAACTCTTACACGTTTTTAACAATAAGTTGCTGACTCGGCACATATTCGAATTCTACCAACAGCCTATAATAAACGTTTTATAAACCTCATATGACCTATATCGATCATTGTTAACAAAAATTTGTGCCGAGTCCGCACATTTCGTTACAGAAAGAGACTGCGTTTGACTGCGGAAACTGGATTTGTTTTATCATCAATCTTCGGTTTATTGTGTTAATAAAATGCGTCACACCGTCACCTTCCTCTTTTGTTGTCAGTATTTTTTATCAGTTCTTTAAAGGAACTTGGTTAAATATATAGATTTGTTTTTCTTATACTTAAAGACATGGGGCTGAGTTGCATGTTTGTCTATTTGTTTTTGTATTATGCTGTAGTACACACTCTATATGCTTGTTTGTTTTATCGCCTGGTAATACATTTACGTGAAGTAATATTATGAACATAAAATTGCAAGATTTTATACGAACGCGTAACACGATGTAACTCCCTTCAAACACTGCGTATTCAATTTATGTTCAGTGTTTTTATTTCACCTATATATATTTTGGCCCAAATAACGACCTTGTTTACGGACTTTTTTTGCAGGAATGATCGACTCCACTATACATCTTTCTCCAGTATAAATAATGTTTTTGCACATGACCAAAAAGCTAACAGCAAGTGCCTTTAAAACTAGTGTTTATTTTGTTTCTTATTATATTCACAAGCTGTATACAGTTATAGCCGAACCAGATGAAACCAGAAAGACGGTCAGTGGCGTAGCTACGGTACGAAGGTGTACATGGGGACGCTTGCTCCATATACGTTTACCAAAAATATGTCAAATAAAAATAAATGTATAACTAGAGCGCATGCCCCGAAAAAGAAGCTAGCCATTACCAATTTCGTTCAAAAGATATTGAGGACAATACCCCTAAAACACCCCTTAACGCCCTTCTTGAGTATATGTTACCACCTAACATTGACACGTTATAGTTTAAAGCTGTTTGATATCAATGCATTCAAATACATTTGCTATTGGGAATATGGAATAATATTGGGAATAATATGATTTTGGAAAGTATAATAGTATAAGTACCAATTCTCCGACGCCCCCCAAACAAAGGTGTGCTTGTCGTGCATGATAATATGGTTCTATTTAGTGCACTTCTGAAGTCACCTTGTTAAACGCAAACACAAATAAACTCAATGAACGAGACAAAGTACATATCGTAATTGTACAACCTACGTCATTTATTAGTGCCATGTGCGTGATTCAAATCGGAACGAACCGGATCAATTGCGGAGCAACGGCGAGCATGGGGGGGGGGGGGGGGGGGGGGGGGGGGGGGGGGGGGGGGGGAGGGGGGGGGAACGTGCCCCGCCCCCCCCCCCCCCCCCCCCCCCCATAATTTGAAGAAGAACAAGATTAAAACAATAATGTGCGTGCCCCAGGCCTATACCTTTTCAGTCCAACCACGCTACGCCATTTGAGCTGACAAATTTTGAAACGACCTCAGAATAAATGTTTACCACTTGCTTATCTCATATAGGCCAAGGTTGAAGGGGTAGTACAGTTCTGGTAAGGCTGAGCTTTATAGTAGCCAAAACCTGTACAATAACATTGCAAACTAATAGTTATAACTCCACCATGCTCGAAAAGTATAGAAAATTACAAATGACTCTGTAAAAAGCCCGTTATCATTCAAAAAGAGCTGCCCAATAAAAGAGAAGAGGGCGCTTTCTAAAACAGCATTGGTTTCAACCATTTTTCATGCAAAATTATGCATGTGATGTTTTGTTGAAATAATTATTAAATAGAGAGATCATCAACAACTAATTAAAAACCTCTTTTGAACATTCTTGAAAAGGTGTAAGCATTTTTAAAATAATAAAAAATCATCGAATAAATCTGGGGCCCAGATTTATTCCGATCGGATATATTTATTGATATTTCAGCCGTTTGTGAAACGATTTTGATCAAATAAAGTTTATTCTGCCAATCAAATGGTATGCTCTTTCAAATGTAACACTCAGTTTTTCATTATCTCACAAAAAAAAAAATCGTGCAGCGTCCTCTATACCAAAACTTAACTACCCATTTAATAATGGCTGATTAAGCACCGAGACAAAAAAGGTGTCCCGTATAGGACAGCATACACACAGTCCTTATATTAATTAGTATAGGCCTCTCTATCTTGTTTTCTTGAAGACTAATTAATAAATGATATCCCATCCTTTTCATCATAATAGTCCAACCATTTCTATACCATTTTTAAAAGCTGTCAACTCACAGCATTTACTCGCTTACAATAACTGAACCCTTGTTTACAATACCACTTTATCAGGAGACAGATCAGAGTCTATATACATTCCGGGAATATGTACATGAACAAACCACGCAAACTATTCCCATTTAGAATTTTGATAAGACGAAATAGCACAATATTGACTCTTTATTTATCACCCGTTTTATTGGATGAGTGTTTTTCCCCCGAATGGAAATATGCAGTGTCAGCAAAATATCCTGATCACTGTTCGGAAGTTTAGCGTGCAAGCAAAGCAGCTCCACTTTGTAAAGCAAGACAAAGTATTTCTATGGCGTTGTGCATGTAACATATTTGGGATTGAAACTACACAAATTTAATACAAATATATATATATATATTCAAATCCTTAATTCAAATTCATAAAGTTTAATTTGTGTTGGCATTTATGTCTTTTGTCAGATTAACTTTCATATAACAGTGTATAGGCATGATCATGCTTATAAATACAAGTTAATGTTTTTGAATGAGTATTACTTTATAGAAATCGTTATAATTGTAATGAAGTTCATTATTGTTATTATTGCCTTCTTTTCCATTTGCCAGTGGATGACACATTTCTTTATAACATGTATATGTTTGAAGACCAACACAATTTTTCTTATCAGATCTTATCTTATATATCTTAATCTCATATCTTGTATAATATTTATATCTTGGAAACATAATATGTTTTCCATGGATATGGAATAAACATTTGACCATAAGATGGAGAAAGTATTGAATAACAATATAATCGGTTCGTTTTATACAACTGTTTTTGTATTTTGTTCTAAATTGAAAATGAAGAGCTTAGTTCCAAAAGCTGCTAAATCCATTTTCCATTAAAATTGAGTTAACGATATGAGTACAAGAGTAAGCTACGTAGCTAGAACAAATTACACAATCGAAATAAAAATATGGAACGTTCCGTTTTCATATCTCCATTGGCATGTATACAAAGTTGGAAAAAGAAACCTGCTTTTCTCAAACGTTGAATAAGTGGATTTAGCGCCTTTTGGAATTAAGCTATTCAAATATAAGATCGATGTCCTTTTCAGAATTCGACTTGTTTATATGAAACTGATAAAGATTGACGAATGTTTTTTTCTCTTCATTTTTACCCTTTATTTATTCATGAATTGTTCAAGCAAAGAAAGTACGTAATATACTGTATAACTAATGCTGATGTATTGTAAGGTATCCATTAACTTTGTACAAATTCAACCCAAATCACTAGGAGCTTTCACATTTCTCGTGTACATTAAAGTTCTAATGGGTTCTGATTTGTAAAATGTCTGCCTGAATGTGGATATATTTAAGTTTTAACTTTAAAGCGGCTGTAGACGCTTTAGTCAAGAGTATCCGATATTGGATACTAAAACCTCCATAGTATTCGAATTCGTATACTTCACGCGAACGATCAGGATCAAATCAGACATCGATTCACTCTTTTAAATATTATTCTTTATCTATGCAAATCTCACATATCATTCTCAAGAATCTTACATTTTATATTGGTATAATTATGATTAAAGTCTTAAATATTACTTTTGGGACAAAATATAAAGTTAATGGATCACTCTAACCCTTAGTTTCACAATTTCTTTAATCTGTTAATAGCATGATTAGATAGTAAACAACAATATGGATCACAATGTTAACTACAATATAACGTACATCCGTCTATCGGGCCAAAACAACAATTCAATAATAGTAAATATATTACTCATTGCGGATATAGTATCGAAAATAATATCGCTAGTGATATTCGTTTGTCTCGCAATGTATGGTCAACAAGGAATCTAAAAGATCACGACGTGATAATCATACGTGATAATCATAATACGTGATAATTCAATACGTGATAATCATAATACGGTATTGTGGATTTTGATTCATCCAGGATGAACAGATTCAATTTCAACGTCATGATAATCATTCTGGTTCTTTAAACCCTTTATACATACTTTTATTAAACTAAACATAAAAAAACAGTCATTTATTTATAAAATAATCAACACCAAACGAAAACTGTACCACTCTAGCTATTGTTACGTACCACACGTAATAATCATTATAATCCATATAAACATTATATAAACAACATTTTCCCTAAACGCACATGACACCTTTTTGCTTGTTCAACTTTTTGCTGAAGATGAATTGAGCGATATAACCACGACAACCTGCGTATTCGGGTGTCGATTAAATCCACATCGGAACTGTGCTTGCAATGACATACCGTAGAACACCATCGTCAAGCACCCCCAAGCACCAATATGCATCTTGCTTTTAAAGAGCGCCCGCTCTCTGTCTAAACGGGAAACTTTAATCAAGAATGCAAATAATGGTGAGGAATATTCATGAGGATAATATCGGAGGTGAATCTCATGGAAACGTCTTTAAAAGCAAGATGCGTATAGGTGCTTGGGGGTGCTTGACGATGGTGTTCTACGGTATCATATATCTGAAATTAATTATATCCGTATGTATATAAGACAGATTAACTAAGATGTCGAATTCGATTATGGACTATGGTTGCGTATTATTTTATCAACAGCATCTGGAATTTTCGGCCGGAATATTGACAATTAGTTTTTTGAAATAGCCTACTTGTCGTACGTTTTAAATATACTTTATTGTTTAAGATATTTTTTTTTTCAGTTTAGCTATAATTATGGACACTCTTCATAATCTCTATCAAGATAGATAATTTATTAACACAAAGGGGAATTATTCTTCTGTAGCACGAATTGCATTTGTCAAAGTGTTTACATTGGTAAAATCCAGTCCCTAATAAAGCACCCAACACTTGCATGCTACTTTTTTTTTGGCCCGTTTTCGTAAGTCTTTTCAAAAGGGATAGTTGAGTTTTGATAAAGATAGTACAGTTTTGGTCAAACTGAATTTTAGTTACCATTACATTACAAACTAAAAGTTATAACTCCACTATGCTCTAAAGGTATACACAAATACAAACGACTAGGTGAATTTTTTTTATTTTTTTAATTTGCATGTTTACATAATTGTATATAATATGATCTTACATTCACATCTAAATAGTACAAATTAACTTTTACTATTTACATCAAATAAAGCATGAAACATGCATGCATGAAGAAAGCATACATAAAAAAGGGGAAAATAGGAGAGAACAAAACATCCCCCCCCAAAAAAAACAAAACAAAACAAAACAAAAAACACCTATACAAGCACTTACATACACACATACACACGCGTACACAGGCACCCACACACACATCCACAGAAAACATGCCTACATCTTGTGAGAATCTCGACCAATTATCAGCCATGTTTATTTCATTGCTTCTGTTCGCCTTCCCTATTTTGTTCTGCACGAAGCTATTTTAAATTGTCCCACTTTGTTGGTGGTTTATTTTTATTTTTACTGTCTATAAATATCATATATTTTATCAAAATTATTATATGATTTAATAACTGTTCCTTCCCTATGTTTAACTCAATTATCCCTACATGGATACCTTTCCAATTTATATTTGTAATCTCTACTAAATTAAATAGATTCCAACACCCTTCCCAAATTGGTTTTACTTTCTCACAAAGACAAAATAAATGCTCGTAAGTTTCTTCATATTTACCACAAAAAGAACATAAATTACTATTAACCATTTTAAATGTATATAAATGTAATTTAGTATATATAATATTATAAAGCATTTTAAATCTGCTCTAAATTTCGTTCTGCATATGATTTTTCTAATCTCTTATTTAATAAAAATGCATATATAATTTTTGAAGTAATTTGATCTAACAAATATACCCTTTCAAAAATTAAAAAGTCCATATCTAATTCCTATCTATATTTGAGTGAGTATTTTTATTTAAAAATTGTTTCCATGAAGGGGGAATGCCAAGAAAAATACGCTGTATTTTTGTGATTTCTAAAGTTATTCAAAAAGTGCCGTTAAAACTCAAGAGGTCGCTCTCTAAAAACTCATTGGTTTCAACCATTTTTAACAAAAAATATGTGCATGTGATGTGAATAGAGAGATCATCAACAAATATTTAAAGGCATATTTTGTACATTTTTTAAAAGTGTATAGCATTTTATTTTTCAACGGCTGGTGCAACATTATTGAATTATTGTGCGGCCCCACAATAATTACAAATGGTTATATTTATGGATATTTCAGCCGTCTCTGAACCGATTTTGATCAAATAAAGTTTAATATGTCGTTAAAATTGATGCTCTTTCAGATTTGACACTCAGCTTTTCATTATCTCACAAAAAAATAATGTTGTGTAGCGTCCTCTATACCAAAACTCAACTATCCCTTTAAAGAAAAATAAGTATTTGGAAAGTTACGGATATCGACTCTATTTGCCAAACGTATTGGTCAACATGGTTAAAATCGTATACAATAATGTGTCTTATGGTAACTACAAACCCTTTTTACTAATTTATCTTTACACACGACTTGTAGTTGTAGCAGTGCCGCGACTCTCGGTGTAGGGCATGCGACTCTTAGACTGGAGCTTGCAGCACATGACAGCGCGCCAAAAGGCGCGAATTTCCGGCTGACGCGCGCAAAAAAGCGCAAAGACGAATACGCCCTGAAACGCGTTGAGACAAAATAGCCAAGCAAACGCGTAATACGCGTCTCCGTGCATGAAGAAACCGAAAACCCACGTGAGGCCGAGTAGACAGCTGATAGCGAACGCGGTCTGCAAGCGGCGCATTAGCTCGGCTCCCGGGTTGCTCGTGCCTTGTCCCGAAGGAGCCGCCATTGTGCTTTTGCTGCATCCGAGCTTGTAGATGACGAGGATGAAAATGGTGAAATTGAAGAGGAGCAGCGCCCCTACGATGCCATGAATTGTGATGTACTTCGCGATGCTGGGTGAGAGATAGCAACTGTAAAAGTAAACATGGGCAAGAGAAAATGATGAAGGGGAGTGAGAGATATAGTGATGTTATCCATTACAGACCAAACTCACTTCCATCGCAAAATCGTGTTTATATACTTTGAGACCTTATCTAATTAATTACTTATTAATCAAATAATTTTAGATTTATAGGCTTGTGCAAATTTATCATGAAAGTCTTTAAATGCGTTTATCAGTATTTCATCTTTTTGGTCGTTCATCTGTTTTGTAACATCACTGCCGCGAAGGAAGCAAACTCCACATCTTTAACAACACTTCTGTATTAAGGATATTTTAGCGGGTTACAAGACTACCATGGAGAGTTCATCCATCCATATTCACGTACCTGTAAGGTCCCATATAACGCCTGAAATCCACTGCTAGCACAATGATCACGACAACAAGAGGACCACCTGTTAACAACAAATAATACATACAGTATTGAAAGGAAAGCATCACTGTCAAAATCTACCAAACTTACATAGAACTATTAGTGGTTCTTTCATACCTCGTTGTATTGATATTATACAAATGATGCGCAGGTATGAGTGGGTCGGTAGGAATTGTTTGCACAAGGTAACTATGGAACTGTTAAACCCACGAGGCGAAGCCGAGTGGGTTTAGACTAGTTTCCATAGTTACCGCGTGCAAACAATTCCACCAACCCACGAAATAAACTTGCGCATCATCTGTTTTATAGAATGGGCATTGTTACGCCCCCCAAAAAGTCAAAAAATTAAAAATTTGAAAAATTACCGGATGCATGAAATAATTTTACCGGACGCATGAAATGTTTTACCGGACGCATGAAATTGTTTACCGGACGCATGATTTTTTTTACCGGACGCATGAAATTTTTTACCGGACGCATGAAATTTTTACCGGACGCATGAAATTTTTACCGGACGCATGATTTTTTTACCGGACGCATGACTTTTCATGCATCCAGTACAATTAATTGTCTGCACAAATTTTGCTCTCAACCAATCAGATTGCAGGGATTTATCAACCCATTCTATAATACCAATGTAAGCATGAAACGTGTTCGGGATTTTCGAATTTCCCTTTTTTTTGACATGATATTTACGATTTTTGGTGTTCAGATATGTAATTATCCACTAGAAAACTATAATTGTGTACATAGTCAGTGCAATGAGTTAGCGAATTTCACTTTGCATTTTCGCTTAACATGAAATCTTCACACATGTAATCAACCATTCATCATTTTTGGCACATGTCAACACAGTTACTAGATCCATTTAAGTTATTTGATCTCAGATGCGGAGTAATCATTTAAATGAGCCACATACAAATTCACAAATTGCAATTATATCAAACATAGCCTACCTAGAGCAGAACTACGCTCAATGCGAAGATTGCCAAAACGTGGCTGGTTGAACCTTGCTTTGCAATAATATGGACACATTTTAATTAATTCCTGTAAATACCCTAGAATACTGTGGTTTGATGATTACTACGAGTAATAATTGTGCAGTGTATCATTCAGTAGTGATTTGTAAAGAAAATATTATATAACATGGTGATTGATAACACTTCAATGTAAACTTCCTATGAAAATATGCCAAGCAATGGCTCTTGATCTCTCTATTGTCTATGGATGTTTGTTTTCTCTGAAATACATTGTATTATATAACATAATGACCCGAGTTAAATAGCCTAGGACGAACATACATCCCTTGGCAAGCTTGGCGATCATTGTGTAAACGTCCCGCCACATTATGCGATCAGGCATGACTTATGAACGTTCAAACCTTGTTCAGTTCTTATTTTTAAGATGTTCTATATGTTGAAGCTTCCTTTAAGCCCTCCGCACACAGAGCCGACTCGACCTGATCCGACTGGTTTTCAGTCGGTTCAGCTCAGTATACGTTGCCTCAGGACTACTGTTTTGCCGGTCAAGAGCCAGTCGGAGATCATTCGAGGCAGATTCAACATTTTGAGCGAAACCGACTCTAGCCTGACTAAAGACCAGCTCAGTGTGCGGAGGGCTTTAAAGACACCGCGCTGTCAGATTGGATTGGAAGATGTGCACAGGGCACCGCCAGTCTACAGGCGGAATCGTACGTGACAGTCTAGTATATGCAACCTACAGCGCGCGCTGCGTACAGGTGTACCAACATATATCTTGGTGGAGTGCCATATCCGATACGACGATGTTGTGTCATTAAATGAAAGCCATAGTAATTACCCCATGCGAAAAGGCACCCCTTGGCCACCTTGTGACTCGTCTGAGCGAACACCCTCACGAACATCAGGTACATGTTACAGGCCTCGACCGCCATCCACGAATGCGCAGCGAGGAGAAAGTAGTGACTGAGAGCCCCTACGGCAACGCATCCTCCTGGCGGATCCAACTTCTCCACGCCGAAGAGACACGCATACACGCCAATGAGGGCGACACACATGTTCAGCAAAATTTTCTGCGCGCTTCCCAGCTTCAGCATGCCAAGTTTCCTGTACATAGATATAAGATACGGAGAGGTATGGCTTAATTATAATAGGAGTACATTTACATTTGCATACAATTGCATTAAAGGGAATTAGTAACATTGTCCAAATCCTCAAAATAAAATTTTAATTCTAGCGGTTCCCTCATACCTTGTTGTATTCGTATTAACAATAAAATCATGGGACCGGTTTCGGTTTGTAAAATTTCCCTTTCGTTACAAAGATATGTAGATTGAAGTATTGAGATAAGCAAAATTAAGGTGGAGTTTTGAAACCGTGTACAAAGTGAGTGCAGTGAGTTAGTGAATATCACTTTGCATTTTCGCTCATTACTTGGCCATGCAATCTCCATTTGACTTGACATTTTTACACAATACCCTGTTGACATATGAGATGACAACAATATACATTGCATCAACCCTTCATCATTTTTTGCACATGTCAACAAAGTTACTATATCCCTTTAAAGAAGGTAAATTTAGACTTACAACTAGATATTATAAATCCGCAGTTCAAAGCAAACTACGCATTTAAACACATACACACACAATTAAGAAAAATGTCCCCGAAAATCCCAAAATATGTGTTTCGATTGGGACTGAAAAGAACGTAAATAATTTAGTGCCCTATTTAAGTAACCCATATACAATTGTCTACATCTATAAAGGCGCTACGCAGGAGGCTATTCTTTACTATGCAATTCACGACACAAGGAGCTGCCAAAACTTGGTTACATCCATACGTTAATCCATTACAAAAGACAGGGGAGATTCTTTCGAATAGATAAATCCTGCAAGACTTACTTAGGAGAGTTACTGCATTATGTTGATATTTAATATGTATAAATTGCAATGCAGACAGTCATACCACCATGCGCAAAGAGTAAAATGACCTCTCGATATAATCTGTAAAGAAATGGTTCTTGTCTATATTAACTGGTTAGCTTTAACAATCAGTTGCAATAATGTTGATACATACAGTACTGTCGACGATCATTTTGCAAGTTATATAAGTTTAATTGTACATACCTGGCCATAAGAAACGATACAATTGTGATCACGAGAGCTGCTATCGATAACGCACATCCGATCGTTGTTATGAGGTCCAAGGCGCGCGAACTTTTCTCTATCCCGGTGTCCTGCGATCAATTTGGAATAAAACAGAAATTCAAATAAGGGAACACAACATTTGAAAATACAATGACGAAATTAATTTGATAATTTGGTCTCGAACATAACACAACAAAGGCAAGTTACATAGAAACCGTCACAGAACTGGGTGATCATCGTTGCACACTGTTGATTGGTCAGAACTTTACGGGCACGTGTAGACCATTCGTTCAAATTTTCCCGCTAAAACACAATTGTTCCCGAGGGTACTGTTGACTGTTCTCACTCAAATGTAATCGCAATCTCACAGTGAACAAACAAACTAATAGCAACGTTTAATGCGAAACTGTTCAGGCAATCTCCGTTGCACACCTTCGATTAGCCACACAACATTAGATGCCAACTTGTTTGAACATTACCGCAAAACACAACTACAATCTTGTAGAGGGGTAGTGCAAAATCTTGAGTATTCTAACTCAAATGTTATTACAATATTATGAAGAATCAAGCGAAATACTTAGACAAAAATATTTTACTGCGAAACTTGTCAGGCGATCAGCGTTGAACATCACTGATTGTTTAATGTTGTTCGCCAGTAACACGTACGCCACGACGTGTAGACCACTCATTTTAAAATTCCCGCCAAAATACACACGATCTTTTCAAATGAGAAATAAGTCAATTGACAGTTTAACTTCATTCAATCATTCATCTCATAATTATTCAAATACATTACACAGTCAGGTGATTAGTAATACGCAAATTTGATTGGTTGGCACTGTACCCCAGCAAAGGTACACCACGTGTAGACCACTCGATTGAATCTTTCCGCCAACAAAATACACGATAATTTCCAGGGAGTAATTAAAGGTTACGTTGTTTTAAATACACGGACCAATTCAAATCTCACAGTAAACATGGTGAACTATTAGAACGAACAACTTACAAAGATGACTGCGAAACTAGTCAGGTGATCTGCGTTACACACCGTTGATTGGTCAGTACTTCCCGCCAACCACACACCACCTGTAGACCACTCGTTTGACTCTTCCCGCCAAAACGCACATGATCGACTCCAAGGGGACATCCCTCTATACGCCGCCTGATGGAGAGAATAATAATAATATCAACGATTAAAGTAAATACATAATATGTTCACAGTGGTGTATAATGTAGTCTTATCAATTCGGGGTACAACATATCCGCGTTTAACTGTGTTATGGTCGTCAAATTATTTGTTGGGGGTGGGGCGTAGCAACGCCACTGGCCATGGCAGCACGACTGAAAGGGATCTAGTTACTTTGTTGGCATATATGCATACACTCACAAATGGTTGATAAATGTGTATTTCTGTAATGTTATAATTATGTCCACTGATTAAAGTGTTAACACTCCATGGTAAATGAATGTCATTATTATGACCAATTAATTAACCGCAATGCAACCTGATATTCGCTAACTCATGGCACCGTTGACTTTGTACACAATTATAATTATCCACTTGATAGTTGTGAATCTGAAAACGTCAGTCATACAGTTCTGTATAATGGGAGTGAAATTTGGAAAACCGAAAACTCTTATATGCGTCTATTCATAAAACGAATACAACGAGGATGTGCTGAGAACCGCTAGAGTTCCAAGACACTTGCTATGCGCAGGTTACCTTGTCTTCTTCAGTTGCATTGTTTTTGGGGTACCTGAGCTGTCAGGTCCAGGGGCAGTTATGCATCTGTTGGATTAGATCTACTCCATAGTTTTCCGTTCTGTTTTGATTTTCTTCATAAAGTCCTAACCCTAAACAAAACGGCATACCTTACCACAAACAAATCTTTACCAAACTTCTAAGCCAATATCTGTTATCATTGAATTATATATTTCCATTAGACGCAACGTTTGCTTCAAAAAGTAATTTGTATCCTTGTAGCCTTAATCCGTTCATGGAAACTTGTATAAATAACTAATCCTAGTGAATTCTTGTAATTATTTTGTTTTCATTCAGAGTGTTGACAGGCCAATCTTACCCTTGTCAGGGTTCCTGACTGTGTTATCGACGTTCGTTAAATCCCCGTTGATGATCCCCGATGAAGTCCGAGAGAGGGCGTGTTATTAGCTACATGAGCTTCAGGGCAAGATTTGTTTTCGGGAAAGGCATGATTCGTGGTTATCGACCCATTTTTTCTTGGTGGGGGGGGGGGGGGGGTGGGGGGGAAGGGAATAAGACGAATATAATCGGCGAGAAACTCGACTATAATCTTACCCCAGTTGGTAACGACAGCACCACGGGGTTTGAAGCGGTGACCTCGAGGTTGCCCCCTACGATCGCACTCAAGATGTACGCGGAGGTTTGATCCCGAGATCCGGAATGGCCAGGGAAGAGCACGTCACTTGTGTATACGATAAACGTCACTGACACATGCATAGCGCCATCTGTTTGGAAAGTAACAATAGTAACATGAAGAATGCAGCGGATACCTTTCCAAATTATCCTTAAAATAAACCTTGAAACACATCTACTAAAGTAAATGGTCCGCCTTGAAAGTAAGATTCAATATTAATTCCACAATCAATTCAAATTTATACAAAGGTAATTCCAACCAGATCCGTATACTATAGCTTCCAGAGTATGGCAAACTCAGTTTCAGGAGAATGTGCTCTGATCAGCCAACGTGTGGTCACGTGTTTTTATGAGCGTCATCTTGTTACCCACTTTAATTATTGTTTATGTATGTTTATGTTCCAAGGAATAAACGGCACATTCATTAAATTGTATTTATAAAATGTACATGTCTATGCAGGTTCATATGTGTTAACCTGAATTTATGAGTATGCGTATGGGATTGTGTGTGTGCGTGTGTGTGTGTTTTGTTTCTTAGGGCCCAACACATGTGAAAAGGCATTGATTACCGCACTATTACGTGTCATACGCTATCACTTATTTTGAAGACTAACGAAAAACAGTCACGTCGATCATTGGTCACTGCTATAAATGTTACTGTAAAGGCCGGGCTATTTGAGGTCTTTCTACGGACGGGGGGGGGGGGGGGGGGGGGGGGGGGGGGCGGGGTGGGGGGCTATTATGAAACTTCATTTCGGCCAAAATTCAACGCTCATTCGCCGCTCTCCACCGGGCTGGGTATTGGATTATATTGGTCACGAACCGGACATTTAAAATGCTCAAATAGTCAGTTCCAAAGCAGTTTGTGTCCAAATCTTTACACCAACAGATAAGTTATAATACTTTATTTCGCATGGTTGGTGATGAAAGCATTATTTTCCATTTGTTTTGTGTGGGGTGTTTCCAAATAATGTAAATATAATTGTTGTGATACAAAAAAGGTGATTTACCGTTAGCCGACTGCCAAACGGACGATGGCAGAAAGACGGATATCTCCGAAGTTAGCTTCTCCGACCGGTCTTCCGCGTGGTCGATGTTGACCGTTAGTGGCCGATCGCCGGGCGACTCACCCGAGGGAGCAATGCTCGCCATCATGAGCAAGCCCTTTTCATAGCCGATGGGATGTGCTGGGATTTTGAGCGCGCTGACGCTTATCATCGGAGAAGACCATGTGAAATTTCTTGGGTCGGCTTCTTGGAAAACCGATATCTTTTGGAAGGAAGAAATCATATTATTATTTGTTAATGTTATAGAGCACAGAATAGGAGTAAAATAGATTTTTAGCTTGATACCTTGTCATACTGGTCATAGTGGCCACCAAAAGTGTGACCATTAAGTGTGGTCCAGGGAGTCACACTCACTATGAAATGCATTTACACAGGTTTAACTCTACTTTCAGTTAAACAAGATAAATGTTACACACAAAACAATCTATCATATTTACGTTACGAACAGTTAATATGAAACACACTAAAAAACATACATGCAGTAGTCTTATAACGGTGTTTCATTTAACTTGTCGTACCTTATCTCGATTGAACCGACGTAGACCTACGTTTTCAAATCTATTGTGATATTTAGTTGTTTTATCAATGCCATCGACTCCGTCGTATATCCCTTTGATACCTGATAGTAATCTAGAAAGCATTTAAATATTATGTGTACTAATTATGAAAGCTAACAACATATTAAGTCGTTTAGAACTATTATAGATACTTATATAGGCTACTATGTATAATAAACTAATCGTATAAAGCGCATTTCAAGATCAAGACGGAATGACTTCTCGATATGCTTTACATACACGATCCATGCACTCCTAAATATATTATCTTTCAATCATAAGAATATTATTTTTGGGTGGTGGTAATTTTAAATCGTAATAAACACACATCTATAATCAACTGATTATAAATGTTGGGTTACTAAAAACATTTAATTCAATCACAACAGTCAAATGAACCACCTAACAAAGAAAATAATTATACAATATAGAAATAGGGCAGCTAGCATGGTCACTACTATTTTTTACCACGAAGTGAATCATTGACAGTAATAAGTGATAGATTAAGCTTACAACCATTATCACTAGATGATGTAGAAAATTTGTATGAATCATAATACAGACGCAAAACGCTATAAAGCCAACTGGGTATGATCGGGAGCGGGCTTCAATTACTTTGACCATTTTGCATTAATCGTCGCAAGTTTGTTTACAATAAATATGGCATTGCTTGTATAACACATACAAATGTCAATGCATGTCAAACTAAGTATAATTCGAAGACTAATCTGTCTGTATTAACAAATTATACAATTGCACAAATCACAAAATATGGAATTAAAGAGAATACACATTTTTTGTTAAATGGAGCCACGTGTTTACCTGTTGTTCGAGAGCTTGGCGAATCTTATAGATCGTAACGACGTTGTCTGGATTGTTGAGAAAAGATGAGTTTATGGACATCACCTGACTAGCAGTCTGTGTGATGGTCACTGTCGCCTGTATGTAGAGAAAGTCAGTAACATTATATCAGTTTTACAACGTGAAGAAGTATGAGTTAGATAATAAAACCAGAATCGACGTTGTCAAACAAATCAAGTTTTAAGCAAATTTTCATTAGCGTATTAATAATAGCTGCGCTTTAAACAATGTTCATATGGTGAGTATTTTTATAATTGTTGTTATTGTTCTTCCAATGCCTACGAATACAGGTATGTATTATTAATGTACACTTATGCCTATTTAACCATCTGGGTGCCATGATCTACTTTTGTCATTGTAATACTTAATCAGCCAATATATACAAGACTAGGGTTGAATTAAATGTGTAGGCACTTGACTATATATGTCTGCTAATAGATCATTTTGTAAGTCCACAACTAATCATTCAAACTTGGCCTTACAATAGATTATGAACGTGACTTCAGACGCTTATCAAATTGGCACATTTGGGGTTAAAGGGGCTTAGTAACATTGTCAAAATCCTCAAATTCGTATTAACAAAAAAGGCATTGGACAGGTTTCGGTTTTTCAAATTTCCCTTTCGTTAAAAAGATATTTACGATTGAAGTGTTCAGATGTTAAATAATCCACTGGATCCCAAAACCATATACAAAGTGAGTGCAATGAATAAGTGAATATCACTTTGCATTTTTGCACATTACTTGGCCATATCACGTCCATTTAACTCATTTTCTCACAACATCCAGTGTACATATCAGATAACAACAATTGTATCAACCAATCGTCACTTTTTGCACATGTCAACAAAGTTCCTAGATTCCTTTAAACATACATCTTAGAATAGTTTGTGACTAATTATTTCTACCCTTTCCTGGTCTGAGGCTGGAGATTGCAACAAGAGGTCTATCAAGGAAGCGGTCGCCCCGAGTCCAGTGTCATCAATCTTACTTGGGTCCTTGTATGACGTAGTGAGGGTCCGCTCTATGACATATATGTCCGGGTTAGTTGAGCCCTGATAAGTCCGCAAATAAATAGAGGAAAAACATACATACAAACTGTAAACGTTTCATAGTTTTCCTGGATACCCCCACATGCAAGAAGATAACACAAGATTGATGTTAGGTATGAAGAACATAATTATGGTCTGCTCTGCGATAGCTATGTACTTGTCAGAGGACCCCTAAGCAGTTAAAGTCATAGTACAGTTTTGGTCAAACAGAATTAGTTAAGTAGGTAAAACCTGTCAGTTATCAAAATGTAACAAGTATGATTCAATAATGTTAGAATGATAGAAAAACATAATTATTAATGATTAACGTAAACAACAAAAAACACGTTTTTTTTAACACGGGCCCCTTCCAAACACCGCAAGTGTCAACAATCTTCAAATCAAAATATTAAAATGTAATGTTCAGTCGATCGTCAAAACTATTTGTAAAACCACTTTTGTATATCTTCAGAAATGTGTATTACTTGAATTATTGAATAAAAGTTGGTCCCCATTATTGACTCCAATCATACATGATACTTTAGCCGTTTCTGGACCGATTTTGATATTAAAAACAAAGTTGGTTCTGTCATTAAAATTGTGTGCTCTTTCAAATTGTACACTTATTTTTTCATTGCCTCACACATTTTTCTTTTCTTGAAGCGCCCTCTAAACATGATGCAAGCTAAAGTTTCATTGCTCGCTTGTATACCTCCAACATAATGATCTCAGAGTGCTACTCGAAGAGTTCGATCAAGGATGATGGTAGTGGCTCTGATACCAGTGCCATTAATCGCATATTGGAACTAGTATGACAAAGTGATGGTCCACTCTTTGGTATCTATGACGTCGGGGTTGCTATATTTGTTTTCGTCAGTACTTTTGCAATCGACGAGAGACGGCGCGAGACAAACATAAATAATTCGTGCGCAGCAATGTAGACCACATATTCCAGGCTTCACTAAAAACTGTGCATGATACATTTACCAAATGAACCGCTTCTAATGTATTTGTATGGCCAAACAAGAAGAGTCCCTATGGGCGATCCTGCTAATTGGTGCGAACAAGTGCCAAGTATAGTGCCAAGTAGTGCTAACTGTGCCAAGTACTGTGTCTCAGCCAAATTAGCCTGTGTGCTGTCCGCCGCGCCACGCCGCGCCGTGAACCTGGCGTCCGCAAGCAGCAAGCGAACGGTAGGCTATTTATCTTGTTTCTACTCGCCTTTGTTGTTACATTTCGCACTATTTTTGTTGGCACTATTTGTGTTTGCACTTCTTCGCACTTGTTAGCACTACTTCGCGCTACAGTTAGCACTACTTGGCACTACTTGGAACGTGTTCGCATCAATTAGTAGGACCCCCTATTGGGGATTTTAACCCATGATACGAAACACTGAAGTCCAAAACGTCACCAATATACCACGTGAATTGCTTATGGACAGATAGGTCTCATTGTATTATATTCCTCAAACTTTCCCAAACCCTAGTTATGAATAGCGTTTGACCTACATCGCTGCATGTTTGTTTGGCGCCATCTCGTGTCGATGGCACTAGTACTGACAGACACAAATATCGCACCCGGGTAAGGTAAAAACCTGTGTAGTTAACACAAAAACATAGATAAAGGAAATTTATACAAAATTGTTTTGTTTTGTTTTCCATTGTTACTGGATTACAAGAAAGTCAGTATGCCGTAATAATAATAATAACTAATATTTTTGTTTTGTTTAGAGAGGTGAAAATCAGCAAGCTGTATTATTGAACGAGTCTGATTAGAATCCCCCCACCCTTAGGAGGCCGCGGCATCAGTCAGAGTAGTGCAAGTTAGGGGAATATATTATTTGTGATTGTTCGGGTAAGTCTTGTTCGCAGCCATATTATTTACGAATTGAAGTTTGCAAAAGAAAATAATAATACGGTACCAGTACCTCGGACAGAATCTGCACGCGGATCTTGTCCTACACCGGCCTGCGGGTTCGTAAAACAGACACGCGATGCCATATTACAAAAGCACTGTCACGGTGCGACATACACACTGGCTACATGATATGTAGTGCGCACAAAATACCCTTGTTTATACGAGTATTCGGACCGCCATCCACGTCATCCGTACGCATAGCAGTCTTTAAACACATGTGTACCTTTAAGAGCTGATCAAGGGCTACGTTCGGATCGTCTCCTCCTGTCGGCTCTTCAGGCGATAGAGTGGTTGACACGACTTCAGGCGATACAGTTGTTGACATTGTTACCTGTCCCTCGGACGTCATGGGGGTCATGGCCGGGAAAATGGTCGACGTATGTTCATACACTGTAAAGTCCACGAAGACACTGCTGCAATTCCGAGGTGGTTCAACCGCAGGTACTGTGAACAAAATTAACACAATCATACTGATGGCGAAAAGTGAACGAAGACGGATAGAAAATGAACATTGAGATGGAGAAATGTGGGATGAGAAGGCCAAGAGGATGAACGTGTGGAAGAGGATCAATAAGAGGAAAGGATAAAAAAAGAAGAAAGAAGAAAAAATGTAATTAAGAAGTGGGTAGCGGAGGAAGAGGAGGGGGTGATGAGGAGCAAGAGAAACGGGAGCAGGAGTGCCGAAGAAGAATAGGAGTACGAAGATGATGCTATTTTGGCAAGTCAAGTCCATAAACTGCCAAGGGCTAATACACAGATTACACACATGATCGGCGAAGAACATTGTCATATCAAACTGTCAAAGGTGTTCAAACATGTGACTAAAGGAGGGAGGAAGAATGATGTCATGTCAGACAGATTCTTTTGTAGCAGTAAGGCAACTCTATCATCGTATGACTAGAAAACTAGCGCTTAGTGCATTCATGCGTGTCAACGAGTATGTGGTTATAATCATAGTAAGTACTAGGTAACAATGGTATTTTCAACAAAATGTCACATTTACAGCTACAAGCTTGAATTGCAGTGTCATTTTCAACAATATTTACAAACATCGAAATAACATTAATGAACTCACGAGGTATAAAGAAACGTTAATATATATACAATAATTAGAAAAATAAATCACAATATACACGAATAGTATCACGAATTAGCCATGAATACTAACGAAAGACAGTAAATTATATTGTTGTTTTATACATCGATTCATTAATTAAGTGATTAGTTTTCAAAGGACCACTAATATGAACTCAAACAATGTGAAGGGAATTGACATTTTTAATACAAAATAGATTTACAAAGCCGAAGTGTCCAAATAGTTTTCTCAAATGTTCGTATATACATGTATGTTAATAATTTCAATGTATATGCATGTAATACACACACACATTGAATTTTAGGCAGCTATTAACAATAATTGTTTAATAAAAACTGTCCTAGGATCATTTAACCCTAATTGGATTCCACCCCTCCTGAGATCTCGGCTGACAAACGCGCGGCCGCCACAAAATTTGGCATAGAAATAGCTTGCGACATAATTTAGAAGATTGCATTGTTATCTTTTTGAAAACAATAAATTTCTAATAAATATCAATTAATTAAGCAAATTTATGCAAAAATCCTCTTGTTGTCTGTAAAACATTAATTATTGCTCGGAATATACCAATTTTGTGCATAAATATTCTTTATGACTCAATAAAAAGGTTTTCAACATTAACAATTGCACCAGCCCGCATTTTCTTTACGTATTTCTTTGTTTTGTGAATTTCTTATGTATTCCTTTGTTTTTAAATTCATGTTTTTATTGTTTTTTTCAATTGAATAAATTATTTACTACTATCCAACCCTTTTTAGCCCAAAATTAAGTAATTACAGTGATTTGATTAAAAAAACAATGAAGGTTTTGCGTATTCTAGGAAAAAATCAATTTCCATAGGATTTGTGCACAAATCACAAAATTTAGCGATTTTGGGGCCGACATTCACTTATACAATTTCACTTGACATCGGAATGGTATACACGGTTGTCGCAAATTTGGTCTCAAAAGTTCAAAAAAATAACTCATGAAGTCGCGCGGTGATACCTACCCGCGTTGCGGAAGTATCACTCGAAACGTCGAGGAGGCGGGTGGGGGGGGGGGGGGGGGGGGAGGGGGATCGGCCTGATTAGGGTTTAAATGATCTTTTCAAGGTGTCAACAAAATGTTTGGCTTCACTGTATGTGGTTCGATCCCCGAGAAGCTGTTTAGCTGTTTTGCTGAATTTGTATCGAATGTATTTTTCATAATCATTTGGATTATATAAGATTATTGATTTCACAAATGAATGCAGTTATACCTGGAAATTTACAGACGAAAAACTTCAGGATGGAGCAGTCCGCTGTCTTCCACTTGCCATTCTGGTTGATGAAGAAGCACTGGTAGTCTGCGTCATTCACCAGACCTATTGTCCAAAGAACACCCAAGACCCATGTACTGTCTAACATTTATGTTTATAAATATCGTGGATTAATCTCTAGTCTTGAATAAGCTGTTTCGTATGATCTTTAAAGCTAATAACAGTTTTGGGAAAGTTACCGAAAACATCTATTTTGGCCAAACTAATTGATCAATATTGTTGAATATGTATTTAAAAAGGGCTTGTGTGGTACAATCGAACCGCCCGTTCGCACCTGTCCACGCAGCTAGCGCTGGGCTGGAGATATCGACAAGCCCACATACCGGACTCCACATGGGGAACACGTGGTATTTTGCACGTAGCGTATGCGCGATTCCGCGTTGGCGATTTGCGGCAAATCAGTTATATAATTTTGCAAATATATCTGTTAGTAGGTGGTTCCTGGTCAAATTGTTCTAATCCCATAATAATAACATTCTTTCATAATGATTGGTATTAAGTGCGTACATTTCATGTTTGTTTGTATGTGGGGCGTTTCCCACTACGGACATCTAGCTTTAAATGTCTTCATTAGGTGCCTCCAACAGTGATTTGTGAGAATTCAATAATCCACCCATATCATCGATCATCGTACGATCCTTCTAAATGATGTGAACTACTGTGAAACACATTGTGTGCACCCTATGATCCTGTATTATAAAACACATTGCCTTACCACATTGTGTTAACACATTGTTAACACTGTTAACCCCCTTCAACACTGTGGTATCTGTGTTGTCATGTGCCCAGAACATTATTTAGAAGGCCGAGTCAAGTTTATTGTCTGTGTTTTCAAAATTGTCTGTGACAATTATTATGTGCGTTTACAAGAAATAAAACGCACACTGTTAAGCACTGTGAGCACTTTCGACATACCTACCGATATGGAAATAAACCCGAGCATGGTGGCTTAGCAGTTAGAGTGTCCGCCTCATGCACGGCCGGGGGGTCGCGGGTTTTAAGCCAAGACTCTAAAAATGGTACCTTCTGCCTTCTAACCAGGCGCTCAGTATTCATAGAATAGAGAAGGGAAAGCTAAACACATGGATTTAACAGAGGACAAGCCCCCCTTCTGTAATTGTCACTACGTATATACTGGTATAGTAAACTTGTAGCCTAGGGCTAATTAATCGGATATACGCGCCCCCTATTGTGCAACATTGGCACGGGAAGGACTTTTCCTTTTTTTAACCATAGAGAAAACCTACTTGAAATGTCAGTTGGTGGCTGTCCCGTGGCTCCATCAGTCCAGATAAACTCATCCTGCAGTCGATAGTATCCAGTCCAAACGCCGCGGTAGTACGAGTACGCGAAATCGCCCTTCATGCCTGATCAATAGGAAAAGAGAAGACAATATATATTAGCAACAGCACCAATCAAACTTATACTTCATTCAGGGATCTAGTTACTTTGTTGCAACAACTGGCGAAATGTGTATTTCTGTGATCTGATAATTATGTCCACTGAGTGATTTGTGAACAATACTTTTCAGGGCAAATAAATATCAGATGAACCGAACACGTCATACTTAAATATCTTTCTAACTAAAGGTAAGTTTCGAAAACCGAAATATGTGCCATGCTTATATTGGTTATACATTATACAATGAGGTATATGCGAATCGCAATAGTTCTAAGTAAGATTTGAGGTTTTTAACAATGTTACTAGATCCCTTTAAACAACTGTTAATGCAGAGCGAGTAATAAAAATGGGTTTCTCGTGTCCCTAATAATTGCCTCGCAACAGTTGAACGTGCTTGCATTATTGTATACACATGTAGTGGACAATGGGGGGGGGGGGGGGGGGGGTGGTGGATACAATGCAAGATATATTATGTTACTAAAGTATGCGCATGTCCCTGTTGTTGTCGGGCGCATAATAGCCGAGATAATAGCATCGAGAACCCCCCCCCCCCCCCTCCCCCAGTCTTAAAAAGGTCTAACAACCCGGGGGGGGGGGGGAATTCGGGCATATGTCTATATATTAAGTTGCCGGTCTGTTTCATGTAGAACTTACTCGCGATATGTTCCTCTTCGTCAGGCGTTAACACACTGGCTAGGCTCCCATTCAGGCCGCAACAATACTGCTCAGCATGACTGAAATCGAGGTGTGCAGCAGCCACCAATGTGTAGCCGAAATCTCCGAGGTAGCTTGTGTTCAAGTTGACCTGTTGGGTCAGGTCTGTGAACACCGAAATCATAACAAGCGTTTTATGTTTGATTTAATTGCATTTTAATTGATTCATTCAACCATTAAAAGCATGAACATACTCCATGTATAGTAAGAACATTATTTATTGTTACAAATGAATTTATTTGATAGTATTTTTTGTTTGTACATGTATTTAATCATTAACCCCATTGACTATGGGACTACGGGACGTCGGTAATGGTAACGAGTGTATGAGCATTAATACATTGTCAAAAATGTGTTACTTAGCTTTTGAAGTTTTAGTACTGGCCATCAATTTGAAAGATCAAAGTTATTTCATACTCGTAATATTAAGACAAAATTTCCCAATTTGAAAGTAAGTTTGGTCATTTTAGAAACAAAACAAACTAAATCCCTTTAACATAATTAACATTTCTTGTATATAATAGCAAGATGACTTATAAATCGTGATAAAAATACCTATATTTTGTTGATTTAAATCGCGATTTAATTAATTTGTGTTATAAATGTATGAGATACGTTTGCCATTCAAAACATATTATATTTCCATGTAGAGTATAAAGCTCAGTACAACTATAATTTAATGTAATGACAAAGATGGATACAAATTCAAGTAATATGAGATTTGAGGGTACTTTATTCTTTTTATTTAATGTTGTTTTGTATCAATTTTGTTCCATGTCAGGATTGGGTGATTTGTTTTGATTTATTTTCGTTTGGGTGATTGAAATCAAGTCTAATGTAATAGCTCTAGCATCAGGGGGTAGGCAATCATGAATAAAGACAAATCAAAACAAAACAAATTATTGTTTTTGTGAAGAGTGATTGTTTTCATTTAAGGGGCCCAGTGGGGTATTGAATTTTGTTGTCATCAAAATTGAGATTTTATCCATGGATTCTAAGCTTTAGGAAAAACATACTTTGTGGGGTAGGGGGTAGATTAAATGGACAAATTAAGGATTTCGTTACATTTTGTACATGTATTCAATCATTAACCCCATTGACTATGGGACTACGGGACGTCGGTAATGGTAACGAGTGTATGAGCATTAATACATTGTCAAAAGTGTGTTACTTAGCTTTTGAAGTTTTAGTACTGGCCATCAATTTGAAAGATCAAAGTTATTTCATACTCGTAATATTAAGACAAAATTTCCCAATTTGAAAGTAAGTTTGGTCATTTTAGAAACAAAACAAACTAAATCCCTTTAACATAATTAACATTTCTTGTATATAATAGCAAGATGACTTATAAATCGTGATAAAAATACCTATATTTTGTTGATTTAAATCGCGATTTAATTAATTTGTGTTATAAATGTATGAGTTACGTTTGCCATTCAAAACATATTATATTTCCATGTAGAGTATAAAGCTCAGTACAACTATAATTTAATGTAATGACAAAGATGGATACAAATTCAAGTAATCTGAGATTTGAGGGTACTTTATTCTTTTTATTTAATGTTGTTTTGTATCAATTTTGTTCCATGTCAGGATTGGGTGATTTGTTTTGATTTATTTTCGTTTGGGTGATTGAAATCAAGTCTAATGTAATAGCTCTAGCATCAGGGGGTAGGCAATCATGAATAAAGACAAATCAAAACAAAACAAATTATTGTTTTTGTGAAGAGTGATTGTTTTCATTTAAGGGGCCCAGTGGGGTATTGAATTTTGTTGTCATAAAAATTGAGATTTTATCCATGGATTCTAAGCTTTAGGAAAAACATACTTTGTGGGGTAGGGGGTAGATTAAATGGACAAATTAAGGATTTCGTTAACAATGTTGTACATTTTGGGGGCCGAAAGTGATGATTTTCCAGCTTAGATTGGAGATTTTTAATTATGCAGCTTTTCATAAATAGTCCAAATAAAATTGTCCCAAATCAAAATTTTAACCTACCAAATTGTGTTCCTCTTTTTTCAGAGTGAAGCAGCAACATCTATTGTTTATATGTGATAAACATCCCCTAAACTTCCATTGAACCAACTACTGATTATCTATCCCGATATTTTCCTATTTTTATCCATGTCACATTTATCTAACAAATATATCAATATTGATTATGACCTTTCAAGCTCATTTGCCGAAAATCTGATTTTTTAGACTAAAATTATAAAAACTTGAAAAGTATTTACTCAAATTCAATGAGATTTGGAGAAATTATTCATTGTCTGTAGATGAACAGATTAATGATGACTTTTAGAGGTAACCCTATTGTAAACAAAAATGTGTACATTTCTGATTTTTTGCCAAATTGCCTTTTGACTATGAAGATAGCTGAATAATGTAAAAAGCCATCATTAATTTGTTTGTATAGCATCATAATATCTATCTTTAAAATGTAGAATGTATACGCCCCTATACCTCTGAGGAATATATACGTTTTGAATGTTGACTTGCTAAAAGTCTGAAATTGTATTTTACTCTATATTATTGCTGTTTAAACTCTTATTTTATACCAATTGTATGGTTTGTAGGGGGTAGCTTCAATGGTTAGAAAGATATTCCCGATATAGTAAATGTGTGCAGAAACGTCAAATAATACCCCACTTGGCCCCTTAAATCGATGTTTATGATGTCTTTTTTTAATGCTTCGAACATATTTTGCAATTTAAACATAATATTTTCCTGTCCTGCCTGTAAAGGATTTATTGCGTTGTAATTACAGTATGTTATATAATTGGCGATTTATTTTGTTTTACTTTTATCATAGCATTGGTTAGGGTGGTTGGGGAATCGGATTATTTGGTTACAACAAAAATCCATTCAATTAACTCAGAGATCCTTACATTTCGTTTCTGTACAGGAATCTTACAACTTTTGTTTTCAAATTTAATGTAGATATCTATCATCCATGAAACTATGATGTATTGTTATGAATGAAAAGTAGGTTATTTGCATAACATACTTTCGAGTGGAATGGTCAAGTTAACAGTCATATTCTCCATTTTGGAGCCAAATGTATCACAATGTATCGATTTTGAACCGTGTTTAACATAATAAAAAGAAAACAAATTTAACATTTTCTACAACGCAAAATTTCGTGTATTTTTTTTTTTACGAATCACTATTTAAATCGCGATATAAATTGCGCAAACCCTGTTGAAAACTTACCTTCTCTTCCCGACAAACTGAGGGCGCTTCCTGCAAACTGCTGAATATTTGGTGACGTCAGATTGGAATCTGTAAGTTTTTGAACGATTTTGACATAGCTTACAAATACAAAATGGATAGGGTATTGTTAATGGTTTGTGTTGCACTTATACATATTTGCATTCATAATGGATAACATAAATTAAATTGATCATACATATTATGTGAAACAAACCCAAATCACGTCAAGTAACGTGCTCTCGTGTTGGACATATTGTCTTAGAAACCTAATCCTTTTTTGAAATGCTATACTTTTCTTATATATTAGGTGAATTTTATATATATATTTTCCGAATGTGATATTCTGCTGATGTGTAGTGTATTTGTCAAATATTGGAGGCAATATTGCCTCCCCTTACCTCATCCCGCTCCCTAGAGACTGTAGATACGCCACCAGTTGCACGAGACTTTTGTCGTAAAAAAACAAAATACTACATTCAGTTTAAAATCGATTATTTAAGGCTGAATGAAATCAACTTACTATCAACTTCACAGACGAAGGAACGTGTTGAAGTGCATACCCGCGGTACCCATAGCTTAGTCAAGAACGAGAATACCACGCACTTGCTCTTAGCATCTATAGTGTACAAATAATGAAGTAAGGAACGATAATTTTACAGAATTAGATGAATAATTGGTTTCCTGTGATTCGCATCGTGCTTATTCTGTTGGAAAAGTAAAATCTCCGTTCGATTTAGCAATCCAATTTATATACATGTCAAGCTTATGAGAGAGGGAGAGAGAGAGAGGGAGAGAGTGAGGGAGGGGGAGAGAGAGCGTTAGGGGAAATTCCTCAAAAGAAAATTCTAAAAAATAAGTGACCCTGGGGCATAAAGATTCAAACTTGAACTTGACTCTTATATTAGTTCTAATAATTATTAAAGTCATGTGTAGCCTGGGAATGAAACATATCCAAACTATGTCTTTACAAAAGAACTACCAAGAAACTAACGGCTCTCCATATAATTGTGAGGTCCGACTTAGAATCTTTGTGAAACACTACCCGATCACTTTTGTTGTACAGAATTTTCGTTTGAAGGATTTCCCCAAACTCTAGACTCAGGCCCGTAGCCAAGGGGGTGCGTTGTGTGCTTACGCCCCCCCCCCCCCCCCCCCTCAACAAACAAATACAATAAAATACAATTCGGAAAGGTCTCGGGTCCACTTTTTACCAGTCTCAGGTCCACTTTTTATCGGTCTCGAGTCCACTTTTTATCGGTCTCAGTCTAAACTGATGATCTCGCAACCCCCCCCCCTGATAACACAACTTAACAGTGGACTTGGCGACATTTTTTGGCGACACCCCCCCCCCCCCCCCCCCCCCTTGAAAAATCCTTGCTACGAGCCTGAGACTTTAAATGTTCTTGTTTTTAAATGCTTTAAATGTAGCTTGTACTGGTAAATCATTCGGCGGTTGTCATTTTGCACACACAATGAACACGATACGAAATACACAAAACCTATGGTTACCAATGTTCAAATTATCTTGTACATCCCCACATATGACAATTTATAATGCCGAACCCCGGTCGAAAAAACCCGGCTCTGTTATAAAATCAGACTGCTGTTGGTATTTCACGAATTCCATCATGTTATACATGAATGTTTTCATTTTCAAACATCACTAAAATTGTAGTCACTCGAATTATAACACATATACTGCGTTGAATGTTATAATTGTTGTATCAAATGAAGCTAGATATGAGTTCTGTCAAAATGATTTACCATTTCAGGACATTTGTGGGACCACACAAAACTCACAAATGGTTTATTGATATAACAGCCATCTCTGAAAAGCTTTTTCAAGTTTGACGCTCAGTTTGTCATTCCCTCACAAACAGAATAGTTCGTGCAGCGCCCTCTTTACCAAAACTCAACCATCCCTTTAAATTATTGAATGGAAGTTGGTCCCAAACATCTTTTCCAATCAGATATATTTATTAATATTTCAGCCACTTCTGAACCCAATTTGATAATTTGTTTATTTTTAAAGTTTCACACTGAGGTTTTGTCATCACCTCAAACTATTTTTTTTCTTGAAGCGCCTTCTAAACCGATTTTGAACTATCACCTTTAACATTTTAAAGGGAAGGTGAGTTTTGGTATAGAGGACGCTACAAACAAACAATTGTTTCTGAGATAATGCAAAACTGAGTGTCAAACTAGAAAGAGCGTACACTTTTAATGACAGAATAAGCTTCACTTGATCAAAATCGGTTCAGAGACGGCTGAAATATCTAGAAATGTAACCATTCTTAGGTATTTTGGGACCCCAAAATCACTTTGAACCAGCCATTGAACCAAAAAAATGCTTACACTTTAAACAAATGTACAACATATCTAATTTTGTTTACAAAACCTCACATGCAAAATTTTTAGATTAAAAATGCCTGAAACCAATGAGTTTTTAGAAAGCGCCGCCTTAAGTTTTAACGGCTCTTTATTGTAATGATAACAGTCGTTTGCAATTTGTTATATCTTTCGAACTATTAGTTTGTAATGTAATGGTGCAGGTTATGGTTACTAAAATTCAGTTTGACCAAAACTGTAGGCCTACTCTCTTTACAAAAAAATAAACTGTAAACACCACATGAACAGCCTTGTTGTAACAGGCGCTAAATCCATTTTCCATACAAAAATATAGTTAACGATATGAGTACATTTGTAAGCTACGCAGCTATCAAGAAACCCAAATTTAAGGACACATTACTTAGTCGAAATCCAAATATGAAATGTTTATGTTCACATTCCCATAGGCATGTGTAGAAAGTTAGACAAAGAAACCTTTTTTGAAGTTTGAAAAGTCGATTAGCGCCTTTTGGAATTAAGACTTCAAAATAATAAACAAACAAAAATGTCGATTACTAATACGAACAAGCACGATGTACTCACTGGTATAAGTTGTGGTGTCTAGTGCTGCGTAATTATCGAAAGGCTCCCCATTGGTCCATTCAAATGTTGACGTGTTTTCTGTGCTGCGCCGTAGACCAATCCATGGTCGGGAGAAGCGCTGATTAATAGCAAGCCCTATACCGGTATAAATGGAGACGGGAAGCTCATGAAATTTGACTGTGGTGAGATTCGAACCTGCGACTGAATTACCATGCATGACCAGAGTTCAGTTCAATACTTATATTGCAAAACTAGGCAGTTGTGTAAGTAAACTTTTTGCCAAAATAAAAGGTTGGAATTGACATTTCGTAAATAAATTGACGTGTTTTTGTTTAGATACAAGTGTAAATATTCTGATATTGTTTAATTAGTTATATTTATACAAAGAAACTATACGACGGTTCATTTATTGTTATTGTTGTGTTGTTATTATAATATGCTTGTAAATGTCATGCTATGTTTAATTTTGTTTTACCAATAAATGCCCTGTGGAGGAGGGAAAAAAATAAAAAAATAAAAAAAGTGTAAAATACGATTCTTCACTCGGGAGTATAAATGGGTACTTAATATCTAAATGATATACTCCGCCATTGTCGGTTGCCTTCCAACTTCTTCGTTAGCGTAAAAATCAATTATCTGGGGGTGTTTCACAAAGATCCTAAGTTGATCTTAGCACTAAGATGGTCTTAAATATTATGGAAAGCCATTAGTGTCTTGAAACAGTTTTATAAAAGTTATGTTGAAATGCATAATGTTGATTCAAATCATATATATTTTCTAATTATCAAAGAGATTCATAATCTTCTCATAACATTCATGAAATCTCTTTGATAATTAATAAATATATATGATTTGAATCAACATTTTATGCATTTCAACATAACTTTTACAAAAATGTTTCAATACACTAATGGCTTTCCATAATATTTAAGACCATCTTAGTGCTAAAATCAACTTAGGATCTCTGTGAAACACCCCCCATGGTCGTAAATATTATGTACCTTACAATAACATGTAATCAAAAATTTATACCGTAGAACACCATCGTCAAGCACCCCCCAAGCACCTATATGCATCTTGTTTTTAAAGAGCGCCCGCTCTCTGTCCAAACGGGAAACCTTAATCAAGAATGCAAATAATGGTGAGGAATATTTATGAGGATAATAATGGAGGTGTATCTCATGGAAACGTCTTTAAAAGCAAGATGCGTATAGGTGCTTGGGGGGTGCTTGACGATGGTGTTCTACGGTATTTGACTTTATATTCAGTTATACTATGTATACTATGTTAGGTTATGTAATATGTAAAACAAAAATCATAATCATGCTCACCTTTTATGGCATCGATGTCGCCTTCGCCCCTAGCGACAGCGAGGTAGCCATTGAATGTCTCATTGCAGTATATGTTGGCATGGTCGTAGGTAAGTCCGGGACTCACGACCGCAATGAATGTGGAAGAGTTCGATGTCGCCACATCCCAGATCACCGGCTGCTGGTATTGTGCAGCCGCGATGCTTGTTACTTTAACAAATTAGATAAATACACTCTAAGATGCCTTACATACATAATATCCACATATTCCTATGACATATTTCGTAATTGTATTCAACTCCGTAAAAACACAATTACATACCATTACATCCGTCCAAAATTAAGAAATGTAACAAATAACTACACATTATAATGAAAATGGAAAGAACGATTCACAAAACAAACACAAAATTACAATGCTAGATTTAGCAGAAAGGCAAAGTGCAAATCGTACTATAGATGCAACTCGCAAGATCTGAACAAAGTTATTAAATTGTTGATTCAAATAATTTGTTAAAATCAAAAAGCTATCTTCATATCGTTGGGTCGGAGTGATGAGGTCGTTAAATCGATTTTTGGCTAATATGAGAAGTTCTGCGAATCGCATTCTATGTCGGAGCCTTCTCAATGTATTGGCAACATTTCAGTAATTTGTATTTTTGACTTAACCCTAACCCTTACCCTAACCCTAATCCTAATCCTAACCCTAACCCTAACCCTAACCCTAATTATTCAGCAATATAAAACAGAGCTGACATTTAATACAGTTTACAAGGCTCTCAACGTGAACACATGATTGCATAAACAATACAGAAAGTGCCATGGCGCTAATAAAAAAAACACCCTCTTAAAATCCCCCTTGACCAATAAAGACATATCAATAAACAGGCCCGTAGCCAGGATTTTTAAAGGGGAGGGGGGGGGGGGGTACGTAATTTACAAAAACGGGACCGAGACGGAGCCCGAACGCGGCCGAGCCCGAGACCACTGGTTTAGGTGATCGAGACTGATACAAAGTGGACCCGAGACCAGTAAAAGGTGGACCCGAAACCAGTAACAAATTGACCCGAGACCGATAAAAGTGGACCCGAGACCAACAAAAAGATTTGTCTTTGTTGGAGAGGGGGGGGGGGGGGGGTGCGTACGCACCCAACGCACCACCTGGCTACGGGCCTGATAGAAAAGTTTGCTTTTATTACTTTTACATTTTACTTCACACCTTCTCAAAAAAAAATCAACAGAGTGCAATAATGTACATTTCATTATTGTAACGTAACATATGCCACGTAGATTAAAAGTTCACACAAAATAATTTATTAGGAATCATCACGAAGGCAAAATATTGAGTGTACGTTATATTTGATAGTTGTGATAAGATATTTACACGTACGTAGAAAAAACGCTTTCATATAGATACAAAATTCATACAAAATTCATATTGAAATAATGTGTACATGTAATATATGTAGGGATAAATATTACTATTTTAACATAGAAATTTGGTACCAAATACCTAGCTATGATAGAAAAATAATATGACACAAAGTTTCTCATATTATAATTCAAAGCATACACGCAGGTACAATAAAAGGGTCAAAGTTGCGAAATATGTAATTATACTTAAATAAACATAACCATCGTTTATATAATTTTAATATTCACATTATTGCCCATGAATCGTATATTTGTGATAATCAAATATCCCTTTTCACTACATTTTAAACCATTTAAAATAATAATACAACAAAACAATTGGAAGAGCCAGGTTAATCCTTATTCAAACTATAATTCAATAATAGTAAATATATAATCCATTGCGGATATAGTATCGGAAATAATATCGCTAGTGATATTCGTTTGTCTCGCAATGTATGGTCAAACTAGGAATCTAAAAGATCATGACGTTTCGTATGCCGCTGCAATACTTTGTCAAATGATATAATCTAATGTAGACAATCGGTTTTTTATGCTCTACCGTGGCTCCCAACTCACAATCTCGCATAAGCGAGTGCGTTCCTGATAGGTCAACAACGGACCGCGTCTATTGGCCGGTGCACACGGGCACTCAACCAATCAACGGGACACTGGTGCGGTTCGCCTGCCGAACCAGCGTACGATACGTCGCCATGACACTACCCCGACCAACAGGCCCCCAACGGCTGATTCCAACCCACGGTAGAACAGAGCCACCTTCTTGCTACAACGCTCATATCTACGTATCAATTTCAGGGCAAGGCGCCCGTATGTTCAATCAATAATAGTAAATATATAATCCATTGCGGATATAGTATCGGAAATAATATCGCTAGTAATATTCGTTTGTCTCGCAATGTATGGTCAAACTAGGAATCTAAAAGATCATGACGTTTCGTATGCCGCTGCAATACTTTGCATGGTGAATTTTTCTAGGTGCTTTGAATGTTTACCATGCGCGGTTGCACCGTGTGACATTACAAAATCCATTTAAATTCAACTCTCCTTTTAACTTTCTTTCACACAGCATTTCCTTCAACTAATTTCAAATCTACTTTGAAGAGTTGCCTTGGGCTGGTGTGAAATTCATAAACACTGCGCGAAGATAAAACGTACCAGAGTAATCCTGGTCTATAGCTTACACAAAGGATATCAAAATCGCACTTCTTAAAGATTTTGCAATTATGTTAACAAAATGTAGGGCCTCTGGGGAAAGCATTGGTTCAAGTACTGATAAAGCAGCCCTACGATGGCATGAAACGATTAATAGGCATAGTATTAAAAAAAATCATATATTTGCTGGTACTCGGCAAGAATTACTGCGCCCTAAACCAAAAAAAAAGAAGAAAGATAAGCAGGATACAACACAATCAAAATAAATACGTATTTAATGGACAAGCCTATGAAAGTTCAGTATCACTAAATCTTCGTTTGGCTTAAACAATATAATCCAAATGTTTTCAAGCCGACGCCAGGGCAGTAAGCCTAACGTAAGCAAACGTTGCTGCGGCGCCAACATTAAAAACAACATTAAAGATCATGATCATTACATAATAATAATTATACCTGTGTAATGACACTGCTACTTTAAGTGCTTGAGATTGAGACGGATCATAACTGTTAATGCTTTTGCTTTGTATTTCGTGTTTCTGCAGAATAATTCCGACAAAAATATCAAACGAAAAATATCAAACGAAAGGACAGCCAGCAACAATTGAAACTGATCTAACGATCGAGGCAAAGTGTATACATAGTCATGTTCACTGTGTTACTTCGTTCAAAATTTATGGAGATCTATACATTTTTTAAAACTTGGATGTGAACAGAATCTAAAAACCCATGTTGCCATTTTTTGGAAATCATGTGGACTATTGTATCAATGTCTTACAGATAAGGAGCTAATTTGCATATTTCATACTACTCTATGGCTTTAGTATTTAAGTAAGTGTTAAATTTGGTGACGTTCAACTTCATTGTATCCTTCCCCGACCCGAGATAATGTAAAGCGTTTTTTTTTTCTTCTTCATATGAATACAATAATTTAATCGAATGTATTATCACCGACGCCAGCAGAAATTATGACAGCCATACACTATAGAATTGGCAAAGCGTTCGTTTTATAAAATAGCTCGGATACTTCATGGACATCCATTTTCATTTAATTAATCCTAAATTACTTATTGCGCGTACATCAATTATGCACCATGTACCTAATTTGTGGAAACAAATTGCCAGATTCTATTCAATCCAGCACAGCACTACACTCTATTCCATAAGTACACACGTGCCTCTATCAGAGTATGTATAATACATTTTCACTTAGTTTGGTGTTTTAATTTTTTGCATTACGATATTTTGTGCGCATATGTAATTTCCACTATAGCTATATTAACAATATAATCATACTTCTACCCCTACTTCGGTACTCAACAGGATCCATCAGTAATCATCCATTATCATCATCATGTTCATCATCATCATTATCATTATTATCATAATCTTCATCATCATCATCATCATGTGTACATATTTTGCTCGTATTCTCCCTTACCATAATTTTTATGTATAATACTTGGGCTATCAAAATGTTAAGTGGCAGTTTTTCAATATAATTATGTTTTACCATAGTTTGAGTGCATAAATGACTATGATATATTTAATTGTGATATTTATAATAGTATTCTCAAAGCTCCCAAGTTGTAAACATGAGTATCTCAAAATACAAAAGGTTTCCTGGCGCCATAAAAAACACACTTAAAATGCCTCTTGACCAATAAACACATGTTTATAAACAATGCTTTTTTGTTTTTTTACTTTTTACTCAACACAAATGAATAAACACAGTGAAATACTAAATACATTTCAGAATAAAACCTAATTTACCTGGTAGATAAAAAGCTCAAAATAAATCATTCATATGGATTCATCAGGAAGGCAACGCAAGCACACGTTGGCTACACAAACGCCTTTATATACATATTCATTATATGTAAAAATAAATGTGTACATAATATGTGGGATGAACTACCATAGATATTTGGTACACAATACGTAGTAACGATACACACATACAGGAAACAAAGTTCCTCCTCTCACAATTGACTGCATACACGTGGGGTGGAAAACTATAAAAGGGTGTAAAGTGCCACGTACTAAAACTACATTAAGTAATCATATGCTAAAACGTGTCGACAAACACACCAATCGTTATAGTAATTTATATATCGAAAATTAGTGTCGTACTATACTTTGTTTATCTAATTTAGGGATGAAAATTGTCAAATTTTGTCAAAAATTTAACTCGAATACTAAAATACGTTATGAAGTTAGAGGGAAATCGTCTTTTTAAGTATTGTGGTACAATTAAAAATGGACAAAGTAGAGTTACACTATAATGCTTATTTCTTAGGGTGAAAATTAAAACCTGTATACTTATACAGGAACATACATAATTTAATTTGAAGTATTGTTGGCATAAGGGGTGCAAGTTGCCACATCTATACTGTACTTATAGAACAGTGGGCTCAAAATTTAGTGTTGATAAACGCAGCCATCGACCATTTCTAAAAAATAAAAATACACTCCTTTGCGGATGAATAGTTCACAAATAACCAAATAAACCTATACAAATATAAGTTATGTTATATAAAATACACAAACATACTAAAAAAGCAAAGCACTTACTTCAAATAAAACTGATACTTACCACATAACATCATCCATACATGGATGAGACTAATTCGTAATGCCACCTGTTCCATGATACCTCGCATCGAATTCAATTCGTATTGACGCATTCCTTTTAAAATGGATAAACGTATATTATAGGTGCCCTGAATGTGTGCTTTGCGCTGAATGGTGTGACATACATGTTCAATGTTCAGTTTATTCATTTTCAACAAGAATTTACATATATTTTACAAAGAATAGGTCACAACATTTGTGAATTATAAACAATAAATTTTACACATTGGCAATACAAACAATTTGTGTAAAATAATCATTAATTAAATACGACATTTAAAAAAAATTTTGAATAAGGTAATGATGACATTTAGAAATAATAATGTCATAAGAGCGGAATCAGAAAATAAACGAATGTTGCTGTATGATTAATTTCAAGTGAAAATGGAGGGATCCACTAAAAAAGCGTGGCTTGTAGAATGTGGAACCCCTCAAAGAGTAATATTTTACAAAGTAAAGGAAGTATCAAATACGAAAAAAATACGAATAATCAAAAACGGAAGAACTATGAATTATAAAATACAAAAAAAAAAAAAAAAAAAAAAACAATCAAGATAATCAAAATAAAGTGATCAGAAGTATTACAAAAAAAAATGTAGTTATTGCAAAACTTGTAAGTTTTCAAAATAGTGTTTAAAATAGAGTTGTGCCTACGAAGACTACTGAATAGAAGATGTATGAAAAATAAAACGCAGTGTGGAAGCATACTGTGAAAAGAAGATGCTGTACAAAAGACAATGAAAATGTATAAGATATGAAAGGATTGAGAAGGTATGGAATGAGAAGGTAAGGACCAGTCCTGCAAGACTAAAATAAATGTTATAAAGTAAAATTGAATCAAAGGCGCAATTTCAAAAATAAGCAACAATAATGTTTAATGGCTCGTTACGATGACCCCTTTTCATTACCAAAAGATTAGTTTAACTAATATCATAGCGTTTAGTTAAATACATTTTAAGTTTACGTTTAAAAGAATTAAGTGAAGGTACATTTTTCATATCTATATCAAGAGTATTCCAAAATTTAGGACCATCATAAATAAACGTATTCTTTGCTAACAAAGTTCTTAAAAGGGGTAAATGAAATTCATTTGACTGTCTAGTTGGATAATTATGAACCGATTGATTTTAAAAAAACATAAAATCGAAAGCTGGAGGTAATAAATTATTATCATATTTATACATAAATTGACCTAATTGATATAAATACAAGTCATGAATTTTTAATAATTTATTATGAAAAAATAAAGGGTCAGTGTGGGAGCGTGCGGTGGAATCACAAATTATACGAATAATCCTCTTTTGTAACAATAATAGCCTATCTAAAAACGATTGATGCGTGTTCCCCCAAGCAAGAAGTCCATAGTTTAAGTACGGCAATATTAAAGATGAGTATAACATAAACAAAGAATACATTGGGAGACAAGTTTGTAATCGTTTTATCACTCCAATATTACGCGAAATAGTTTTACAAATACTATCAATATGACATTTCCATGAAAGTTTATCATCAACAATGACTCCCAAAAATTTAATAAAAGGCACCTTTTCCAATACATTATTATCAAAAACAATATTTAAGGGCAAAGAATCTATTGATTTACTAAAAAGCATAAATTTTGTTTTCTGAAAATTTAAAGACAATTTATTAGCTCTTATCCACTGGGAAATTTTAAATAACTCAATATTAATCGTTTCTACTAAACTATGTGGATTTCTGTGAGAAAAAAATAAATTAGTGTCATCAGCAAATAGTATGAATGACAATATATCGGATGATTTACAAAAATCATTTATATAAATAATAAATAAAAGTGGACCCAATATGCTTCCCTGGGGAACGCCACAAGTAACATGACGAAATTCAGAATTAACATCATTTAAAGAAACATACTGCTTTCTATCAGAAAGATAGCTCCGAAACCATTCCAAGGCCTTCCCACGTATACCATAATTAGAAAGTTTATAGAGTAAAATATTGTGGTTAATAGTGTCGAAGGCCTTGGAGAAGTCAAGGAAAATTCCTACTGTGTGTAATGATTTATCAATAGCATGTGCCACCTTATCTACAAAAGACAATAAAGCATGAATCGTGCTATGTTTTTCCCTAAATCCAAATTGAAAATTAGAAAAAATATCATTATTCTTTAAAAAGGAAATAGTACGAGTATATATTACCTTTTCTAAAACTTTAGAAAGTGTAGATAACAAAGAAATTGGACGATAATTGCCAACATCTAGTTTGTCTCCTTTTTTAAAGAGGGGGACAACCTTAGCAATTTTCATAATATCCGGGACTTGACCATTTAATAAAGATAAATTAAAAATATGGACGAGAGGATCAACTATAGACAGAATAATACCTTTTAATAAGAAATTATTTATACCATCGTAGCCTGAACTTTTCTTATTATCTAAATTAGAGACTATATCCAAAATCTCATTTTTATGAATAGGTACAAAAAAAATCGAATCAGGATTGGGAGTACTTAAAAAATCTGTAAAATGTTTATCAGAAGCAGGAATATTTTGAGCAAGATTCTCTCCAATTAAAGAAAAGTATTCATTAAAAGTATTACTTATTTTACCAGGATCATCAACAATTACATTATCCTGTCGAATACTAGTTATTTTTAATTTATTTGTATTTAAATTCATTGCTTGTTTAATGATCTTCCAAGTTTTCTGCATGTCATTTTTAGATAATTCTAATCGATTAACAAAATACCTTCTTTTTTCCAAACGTATGAGTTTAATCAATGTATTTTTATAAGAAGTATATTTTAATTTAAGTTTATCAGTACCTTTTAATTTATATTTATAATATAAATTATTTTTTCTATTTATCGATCGCAGTAAAGATTTAGATATCCAGGGGAGTCTTGGGGAGGTTTTATAATTACAAGATTTATCTCTTTGTTGGGGGATATCAATATCTAATTGACCGTCAAAAATATTTAAAAATTTATCGTATGATGAATTTACATCATTATCATTATACACAACAGACCAATCAATATTATCCAAACTAGCGCCAAGACGCGCTACATTTTCATGCGTTACTTTACGAATTAAACGGGAAGGATCATCATATTTGACCACTGGAGCTACATTATATTGAGTTAAAATGGGATAATGATCAGTAATGTCAGAAAGAACAATATAAGAATTCGGGTGAGGTATAACATTACTAAAAATATTATCAATAAGGGTGGCAGAAGAATCTGCAACACGAGTGGGCTTAGAAACAAGAGGGAGAAAAGAGGCCGACAAAAATATTTCAAGAAATTCATGTGACACATTATTATCAGCATGTTTCAATAAATTTATATTATAGTCACCCATTATAAAGCAATCTTTATTCACAAATAGGGGGTTCTTAATTAAGTCAGTAAAATACATTAAAAAATCTTTTAAACTAGAATTCGGTGGACGATAAATGACTCCAACTAATATATTTTTATGGCCCGGCAATATAACTTCAATAAATAGGGACTCTATTATATCATTTATTAATGAAATATTTTCATGCACTATGTAACTAAACCGTTTTAGTACATACATAGCTACACCACCTCCTAATCGATCTTGTCTATTTCTATAAACAAACTCATAATCATTAAGGGCATGTGATGAATCTACATCTTGAGTTAACCAAGTTTCAGTCAAACCAATTACAGAGAGAGGTGTTTGAGAGGGGATATCTAACAATAATTGCAAATCATCAAAATGTTTATTTAAGCTTCTAATATTCAAATGTAATAACGAAAAAATATCTTTACTATAATCTTTAACCACATTATGGAATTGTTTATTTGTTATATAACTAGTGAGAGTTTCTGTTGCTGGGTCATCAAAATGAAAATCGAGGTTTAATTCCTCTGATAAAGCATTAAAAGTATGACCCACAGAATCATCATATTGTCCCACTGGATCATTATTTATATCAATATTCCCTAAATCTGGTCTTAATAAATAAAAAAGGTCATCGTTATTCAATGAATTGAATGGAACGTTGTTATTCAAATTAGCCATTAATAACCAAAACCATATCCCTAAGAAAATGAACGCCAAGTACAAAGTTTATAAATAATAATAACAATATAGTATAAATAATGCGCGCTTTTGCATAAGAAAAGGATCGGGTCCAAATCAAAGAAGACAGTGGTGAATGAATATAATAGTCAGTAGGGTACAGCAATAAAAACATAGTGATGGAAATATGTGCACAGATTTCGAGGAAGACACATGAACAGTTACAAGAAAAGAATACGGGAGAGGTCTCCGTAGGCAACTCGGATAAATACAGTTGAGCAATCGAACTACGAGAACGCAACATTACTGGAAGTGTCAAGGGAGATCCCTATATAATTATAACAATTATAAATAAATAAATCCCTGGTAAGAGATAGTGGGATATAGTAAGGCTGGAGCAAGAAATAACAAGTGAGAATAAGAATGAAAAAAAAAAACAAACAAACAAACAAACAAACAAACTACTAAGCAACAGAGCTTTATATATAACATTTTCAATAGAACGTGCATAAGAAATAAGTAGGGCGCGGTCAACGGCCCGGGGCTGAATCATTGGGTAGTGTAAAGAAGAGAAAAAAAAAAAAATCCAATACATAATGTCAGCAAATGACACAGGATTAGTAAAATTGGGTCAATGATTCCCGGTCGTAACGTGGCCCTACCTGTACAAAGAGAATAACACAAGTGTAAAAGCGGATCGTGATTAAGGGGCCTAAACAAAAGGGTTATTTAGCTGCGTAACACAGAGAATACTGATCTGATCGGTTACAAATAGGGCGCTAAACAAATGTAGTATGTGTGAATTCAACCATAAAAGTAAATAAACATAACAATCGTATAGAAAAAAACACGTGTGTAAAAATGAAGTTGGCGGCTGGTAGAAAAACAAAAAAATAAAAATCGAACAGACGCCAAGGAAGCATTTCCGTTACAGGAAAGTACATAACACGCACACGACGCCGGACTCCCGTCGTCAAGCCTAACAACTGTAACCAGGTCAGGCAAGCACGCCTGCCGGACATTGTCACAACTGCTAATCAGTCAAACGGGTAGCCCGACGCCATACGCCTATCACGAACACTATTTACTAAGTGTATCAATGGGGGTTAAAATTAGGGGGAATGCGGGTCTGCATAAAATGGTTATTTAGCTGTATAAGTTTATATGACATTTACAATAGAAAGTATACATAAGAAATAAGTAGGACGCGGTCAACGGCCTGGGACTGAATCATTGGGTAGTGTGAATAATATAAAACAAATTCAAAATACAATGTCAGCAAACGACACAGGATTAATAAAATTGGGTCAATGATTCCCGGTCGTAATGTGGCCCTGTCCTGTACAAAGAGAATAACACAAGTGTAAGATCGGATCGCGATTAAGGGGCCTAAACAAAAGGGTTATGTATAGCTGCGTAACAAAGAATACGGTTACAAATAGAGCGCTAAACAAATGTAGCATGTGTGAATTCAACCAGAAAAAGTAAATAAACATGACATTCGTATAGAATAAACACGTGTGTAAAAATAAAGTTGGCGGCTGGTAGAAAACAAAACAAAAAAATAAAATATCGGACAGACGCCACGGAAGCATTAATTAAGCGTTTAAATGTTTGCATACATTGGTGTGAACATAACACAGATAATGTCAATTAGATATATTTCTGGCAGAAAAACAATCATGTTTAGGTGGTAAACAAATTATAAAGTAATAAAAATGAAAAAAAAGCAATTTCAGGCAATTATGCAACAAATAAGTTTGCCTTATAAAATCATCCCATAATCAAATATCAATGATGGAAGCCCACAATATTATATCGAATCGGAAGTTGTGACAGTAGAACAAAGCATAACAAATCATGCAAGTAATTGAAGAGGTCAATGGGCGAATACACAAAGGAAAAATAAGCCAAAATATCAAGCATGCACTATAGAAATAATGCTATAAAGTGAACAGGTTCAGAGCAGGTTACAGTGGATATAGTAAGCGATAAAAAATAAACCAATAAAAACAAGAAAAATAAGAAGCACAATAGGAGAGAGACAGGATATGAAAACGAATGTAAAACAAAAACATCAGACAGGTTGCCATAGGTTCGTTTTCTAAAATAATAAGTAATAATAAAAAATCAATAGTTAGCATTATTGCATAAAATCATTAGAATGATCTCAATATGGTTAGAACTGCTTATTTCTGCAGGTAACAAACAAAAGCACTATCAGGTTATATAATTGAATTTTCAATCCACAATTAAAGAATAAAAAATAGGCAACCTTGTCAAATGTTTGATTAAATACAAAATGGGGGAACACATTAAGTGAGGAATATTATAAATCATTGTAATCATAAATATTTGTGATGATTTACCTCAAATAATCTTTTCTGTTATTCAATTTTGTTCTCAAGATTATCATGAAAAATTATACTTTTATATTGTTCAGTTTATGTTATTGTCATTTCAGTGAGAAGATGAGTTAATGACATGACATGTCAATGTTTATGAGTGTATAGTTACTCTTTCCAATTGGACCAGCTTGTCGGGGGTGCACCATTCTGCAGATGTTTCCTCGTCTGAAGGTAGACCTTGGTGCCACTAATGCGAATTCTGGTGGCAAACTGTTTTTGGCGAAGCTTGTAGGCCAGCTCAGCCAGTCGACCTCGTTCGCGCTTCATGCTGATTGGCAGGTCACTACGAATAGTCACACGTTTGAAGGTTTGGACATCTGTTGCTGCAACTCTGCTGTAAGTAGGTTGTGGCTCACCTTGTTGACCAGGCAGTTGAGTAGGTTGTCGAGGCTCTGCTCGAATGGTATCGTTGGTGCCGGACGCCTGATGCCCGGTGGTTGGGGAGGATGCAGTAGGATTACGGCGAGGTTGCTCGAAGGCTTGGAGCAAGTTGTCCCGATCCGCCATGTTGACAAAACGTACGATGATAGCTCGAGGACGATCACGGTCTCGTTGATTACCGGCCTGGGGGCCTGGGAGGCGGTGTGTGTTTACGATGGATACCTTGTGTGCGAATTCTCTGCTGATGAAGTGGGTCATGACAGCCTTTACAGTATCATAAACATTTTCATTTTTCCTTTCCGGAACACCATATATCAGTAGATTTTGTTTGCGCTGATGAAGTTCCAAGAGGATCAACTTGTCCTCTATTTCCTCACTTTTCTTAGTGAGCTGCTCGTGGATTTTCGGAAGAACTTCTTTCTCCAAATTCTTTATCTTAGAATCATTGAAATCAACACTTTTCTCAAGATCAATTACTGCGTTTTTAGTTATGTTTAACTCACGTTTTATGGCGGTAATATCAGCGATCACAAGGTCGAATTTCGAATTCATTTGTACAGTTAGATCCTTGAACATAGATCGCATTTCAGTGAGAATGCTGGCGTCAGCGGCGGTAGCGGGCAACGGGGTCACGTGATCCCTGTTCCCGGGCGCGGGATTTAAGACCGGTTGATGTGACGGTGAAGAAATGGGCGTGTCAGTCATTTTGTTGGATTTTCTGCTGGATATTCCTCTGGTAATATTGCTGGACTTCTCACTTGGTTTGCAACTTGATCTGGCTCTCAGGTTATAGGGAGCTTTGCTCATGTCTTGATGATAATTGCTCAGTAGAAACAGAGATTTATGCACATTATATGTTGATTGAGGCGGGAGCTCTATCGAGGACACGTCCGTTCGCTACGGATACATAGCTTTGTATTCGAACATACAACTCAACACCCCTTTATACTGACATGAAATGATCAATAGCTACGTTATTAAAACAAAATCATATATTTGCTGGTAATCGGCATAAATTACTGCTTTCTCCAAACAAACAAAAATGGTAAGCAGGACGCCAAATTAAAATTAATGCATATTATTTTAAAGGACAAGCCTATACAAGTTCAGCAGCACTGAATCTTCGTTTGGCTTATACAATATAACCCAAAGGTTGCCATGCCAACGTTAAGGAAGTGAACGTGCTTATACGGGAGCCATAGTCGCTGCGGCGCCAACATTACAAACAACATAAAACATGTTTGACATAAAAGTTTGACCATGTTGACTAAAACCCAACTATCCCTTTAATTGCCTGAAAATGAGACATATCGTAAACATTTATGCTTTTGTTTTGTTTTTCGTGTTGTTCTGCTGAATAATTCCGACAAAAAAAGAAGAAGAAAAAAGACTACTATCAACAATTCAGCTACTCTAACGATAGAGGTGACATGCATGAACAATCCTGACTCAAATCTGGATGTGTCTAGGGTGTTATACACAGAATACCTTAGCCCCTGCGACATCAACATTAATGTGCTCGTATGCCTGTATTATTTCTTTACAATGACACGATGAAACTTGCATTTATTAACAACAGCCCTCAATATTTCAAAGTTATGCATGGACTGCTGAGGTGAAGGTTACACACTGACCAGAGTTCCTTCAAATCGAGGTCAGTTAATTGAAGGTAGCTCGGATGCGTAAATCAGACGCTCGGTGCCATCTTGCGGATGTCTTGCGCGCGGTACACATTAAATGCACACTTACTTGATAGTGTGTTATGAAGTACGCGCGAACTACCCAAGTTCAAAATGGCGATCCTCATGGTAGCATCCTTTCATTGCTACGCTACTTATGTGTGTTAATGGTACCAGACACGATTAGCATTTAATGCTATTTTCTGGTCCCAATTATCCTTTTAATATTTATGTTACACATTGACATTTGATTGTTATATTGATGTACTTTTTATTTGGATAATAAATATTAAACTCTAAACTCTCTAAACTTGACAAATTCTAAAGGAATTATGATCAGAGTTATGCTACCCAAACGGCACAACTCATACCTGACCCCAGGCGCGCCGATTCCACTATTGTATCAATGTCTTTAAGGAGCTAATTTGCATATGTCATACTACTCTATGGCTTTAAGTGTACTTTGTTAAGGCCTGTTAAACTTCATTGTATCCTGCCCGAGATAATGTAAAGGTTTTTTTTTTAACTTCATTTAAATGCAATAATTTAATCGAATGTATTATCACCGACGCCAGCAGAAATTATGACAGCCATACACTATACAATTGACATGATTGGCACAGCGTTCGTTTGATAAAATAGCTCGGATACTTCATGGACATCCATTTTCATTTAATTAATCCTAAATTACTTATTGCGCGTACATCAATTATGCACCATGGACCTAATTTGTGGAAACAAATTGCCAGATTCTATTCAATCCAGCACAGCACTACACTCTATTCCATAAGTACACACGTACCTCTTTCAGAGTATGTATAATACATTTTCACTTAATAGTTTGGTGTTTTAATTTTATGCATTACGATATTTTGTGCGCATATGTAATTTCCACTATAGCTATACTAACAATATAATCATACTTCTGCTTCTACTTCGGTATTCGATAGGATCCATCAGTAACCATCCATTATCATCATCATGTTCATCATCATCATCATCATTATTATCATAATCTTCATCATCATCATCATCATCATCATCATCATCATCATCATCATGTGTAAATATTTTGCTCGTATTCTGCCTTACCATTATTTTTATGTAAAATACTTGTGCTATCAAAATATTAAGTGGTAGTTTTTTCTCATAGCTTGAGTGCATAAATGACTATGATATATTTAATTGTGATATTTTGAATAGTATTCTCAAAGCTCCCAAGTTGTAAACATGAGTATCTCAAAATACAAAAGGTTTCCTGGCGCCATAAAAAGAAACCCTTAAAATGCCTCTTGACCAATAAACACATGTTTATAAACAATGTTTTTGTTTGTTTTACTTTTTACTCAACACAAATGAATAAACACAGTGAAATACTAAATACATTTCAGAATAAAACCTAATTTACCTGGTAGATAAAAAGCTCAAAATAAATCATTCATATGGATTCATCAGGAAGGCAAAACAAGCACACGTTGGATACACAAACGCCTTTATATACAAATTCATTATATTTAAAAAGAAATGTGTACATAATATGTGACCTCACACCACAAAAAGACCAATAAGTCGGGGTAAATGATTGTGCTATTTTTTACATGACATTAAAGTAGAAGTTAATACCTTTAAAATGGTATATAATTTGTCCTATTTGGACTAAGCAAACCCTCTCAAAATGAGCAGCCAAGATTAATTTTTGAACATGGCTGAATCAGTTTTAAAGTTAGGGAGAAAACAGGCCGTTTCAAAGATCGGCGTCCATTCAAGCACTGTAACCTGATCATATTAATTTTATTAAAAATCATATTCAAACATGATTTCTGATGCTCAAAATTTCACAAGTGGTAGATTATAATACCCTCATTCAGGGAATACCAAAATCTCGAATTTTATATTTTGAATTTTGTTTTGGCTATATCAGCTAATAACAGACAAACTACCACGGCGACATAACGGTCGTTTTGTGGTGTAAGGTCACATATGGGATGAACTACCATAGATATTTGGTACACAATACGTAGTAATTATACACACATACAGGAAACAAAGTTTCTCCTCTCACAATTGACTGCATACACGTGGGGTGGAAAACTATAAAAGGGTGGAAAGTGCCACATACTAAAACTACATTAAGTAATCATAATGCTAAAACGTGTCGACAAACACACCAATCGTTATAGTAATTTATATATCGAAAAGTAGTGTCGTACTATACTTTGTTTATCTAATTTAGGGATGAAAATTGTCAAATTTTGTCAACAATTTAACTCGAATAAATCGTCTTAAATCGTCTTTTTACGTATTGTGGTACTGTCATTTAAAAATGGACAAAGTAGAGTTACACTATAATGCTTATTTCATAAGGGTGAAAATTAAAACCTGTACACTTATATAGGAACATACATAATTTAATTTGAAGTATTGTTGGCATAAGGGGTGCAAGTTGCCACATCTATACTGTACTAATAGAACAGTGGGCTCAAAATTTAGTGTTGATAAACGCAGCCATCGACCATTTCTAAAAAATTAAAATACACTCCTTTGGGGATGAATAGTTCACAAATAACCAAATAAACCTATACAAATATAAGTTATGTTATATAAAATACACAATCATACTAAAAAAGCAAAGCACTTACTTCAAATAAAACTAATACTTACCACATAACATCATCCATACATGGATGAGACTAATTCGTAATGCCACCTGTTCCATGATACCTCGCATCGAATTCAATTCGTATTGACGCATTCCTTTTAAAATGGATAAACGTATATTATAGGTGCCCTGAATGTGTGCCTTGCGCTGAATGGTGTGACATACATACAACTCAACACCCCTTTATACTGACATGAAATGATCAATAGCTACGTTATTAAAACAAAATCATATATTTGCTGGTAATCGGCATAAATTACTGCTTTCTCCAAACAAACAAAAATGGTAAGCAGGACGCCAAATTAAAATTAATGCATATTATTTTAAAGGACAAGCCTATACAAGTTCAGCAGCACTGAATCTTCGTTTGGCTTATACAATATAACCCAAAGATTGTCATGCCAACGCTACGGAAGTTAGGGGACTTATACGGGAGCCAGAGTCGCTACGGCGCCAACATAAAAAACAACATAAAATATCATTATGATATGACTATACCTGTGTCATGAAAATGCTACACTAACTTTAAAGGGAAAGTTGAGTTTGGGTATACAGGGCGCTTCAAGAGATAATTTTTCTGTGAGGCAATGAAAGAATGAGTGTCAAATTTGAAAGAGCATACAATTTCAAAGACAGAATACAATTAATTTTATTTGAAACAGTTGAAATATCAATAAATATATCCGATCGGAGTAAGTTTATTCGATAGTTTTAAGAAAGAAAAACAAACAAAGGTTTTAAAAAGTTCTTGATGATCTCTCTATCTACTCATTATTTTAACAAAACATCACATGCAAACTTTTTTTTCTAATTGTTAAAAACAGTGCGATTTTAGAGAGCGCCCTTTTGTGTTTTAACAGCTCTATTTGAATGATAACAGGATTTTTACTTAGTCATTTGTAAGTTGGTATACCTTTCGAGCATGGTGGAGTTATAAATATTAGTTTGTAATGTTATGGTGCAGGTTTTGGCTACTTAAACATTCAGTTTGACTATGTTGACCAAAACTCATCTATCCCTTTAATTGCTTGAAAATGAGACATATCGTAAACAGTTATGCTTTTTTTTTGTATTTCGTGTTTCTGTAGAATAATTCCGACAAAAAAAGAAGAAAAAAAAGACTACCAGCAACAATTTAACTAATCTAAGGATCGAGGTGAAGTGCATGAACAATCCTGAATCACATCTGATTTTTAAAATTTGTTTTGTCTGTCCTTTGTTTTTCTTACTTTTTTCTTACTTTTTTTTTGTTGCTCGTCTGGTGAAGGGCCAGTGTTTTGAAGTCTTAAAGGGTACCACCACCCAAGAATAATATTCTTATTAAAGAAAGGTAACATCTTTAGTATTCCATTCCATCAACAAGTTCACAAAAATATGTTTCCAGAAAGAAAATAATAATTGGAAACGCATCACCATTCTAAAGCATGCGTTCATGCGTTCTGAATTACGAAGACTGCGATGCGTGCGGTGAATTGTGATGTGTGCATGAGGGAACGAATCGCCTGGGAATCTATTGTCTACAAACGTACGCGTGAATAGCATTGGCGCACTCGGAAATGGTTGGCCCGTATGGAACCAGGAAATAGCAGTGGTTCCGTAAGTGGTGGAAATCAATTGCTTTGTGTATGAATTACACAACCCTTTGCAAAATGTTGGGTATCTATTTGATATCACAAAACGGTACCAAAACATATAATAATGTGTTGATCTTTGCCTGGTGGTCCCCTTTAATGTTAGAAAGTTATAGAAACAATTAGTGAAAGAATAGTTGAATGTGCATGAATAGCTAGCTGGGTAAATTAGTAATGCTGTTCGTGTGATAGTGGCGTTCTCAGTGGCACTGGCCAAGTACAACCTACATTAAATCTGTAAGTTAGTGAAACACCCCGGATTAAAAGGCTAGTAAAAAAGGGGGGGGGTGCAGGCGATATTCACACAGAAATAGCCCCCGGCGACAACAAAAATGTGCTTGCATGTCCATGTCATTTCTTTACAATGATGCGATTGTTGAAATAATAGTTGAGCGTGCAGGAATAGCTAGCTGGCTAATAGTCGCGTTCGCGAGCGGCCAGCCATGTACATAGTCAGCAGCATGTTTAGCTCGGACCCAAGGCCTGGGATGTGTTTCACAAAGATCCTAGTTGGACGTTAAATTATAGGAAACTGTTATTTGTTATGAACTTCATAAATTGCTTTTTTAATAAAGCATTTCATTTTGTTGAAAAGCAATACAATTTTCTATTATTTAATGAGATTAAATAGTATCGATGTAGAATTAATTGAAAGTCTCAAATATGTATTGTTTTGCTTTTGAATATTATTTTATTCAATATTTACAAATTGCTTTCCATAAATTAAAGTCTAACCTGAATTTTAGTTCAACGTAAAATATTTGTGACAAACCCACTGGTCAACAGGTGGTACAACGGGGGGGGGGGGGGGGGGGGGGGGGTGTTATTTACAGAATACCTTAGCCCCGTCGACATCAAAATTAATGTGCTCGTATGTCTTTGTTATTTCTTTACAATGACCCGAAGAAACTTGGATTGATCAAAAACAATATTTCAAAGTTATACGCTTCACACAGATTACCTTAGCCCCCGGTTACATCAAAATGAATGTGATCGTATGCTTATGTTATTTCTTTACAATGACCCGATAGAACTTGGATTTATCCAAAACAACCCGCAATATTAAAAATAATATGCATGGACTGCTGCTGCTGAGGTGAAGGTTATACACTGACCAGAGTTCTTTCAAATCGAGGTCAGTTAATTGAAGGTAGCTCGGATGCGTAAATCAGACGCTCGGTGCCATCTTGCGCGCGGTACACATTAAATGCACACTTACTTACACGAACTACCCAAGTTCAAAATAGCGATCCTCATGGTAGCATCCTTGCACTTGACAAATTTTAAGGGAATTATGATCAGAGTTATGCTACCCAAACGACACAACTCATACCTGACCTCAGTAAAAAAAAAAAGGGTGTACAAAAGTCGATCAATACCTTCCGACAAAAAGTCATTATTAAAATAACATTACCTCCTAACAAAATCAATTGTGAAATTTCGCATAAACATGTACATTGAGCCTTCGGGGATATTTATAATGATGCTTATAATTATAACTGTCATTGTATGATTATCAAATGAGGGGTCAGTTTTTATTGCAATCCATTTCATATTATTACACTTCCAGTTTTGCAGTATTCCTTTCTACTCAAATATGTGATCTTAAGATTGTATTGTTTATCTAAAAATAATTGAATAGAATAATGTTGTTTGAAAAAGTATACAATAGAACAGTTATGATGTTTTGTCTTCATAATTGTAATATTTGCAATTGGTAAGAATTGCAAGATGCTTTGTTCTGCCTACAGAAATCGCATTACACCAATGAGCCATTGTTCTTAGACCCTCTCAATTGATAGGCATAGCTAGGAGTTAGAAATCATGTGATGTTTCATGTGATCCTTATACAATGCATTGCTAAGACAATTCGTGTGACATGTGGTGAAGTCATTGACTAACCAATACGTTCCCATGATACTAGAGGCGTTTCTGCATCTTGGTCGCTGATCATGTAATCGTTGACATCCAAACAGCTGCCAACTGGTTCTCACCAGTCCTTAAGCGTCTATCACCTATCATGGCTATTGGACACCTCATTTGTACAAGAGAAGTATATGGCACTTTCGCTGAAGGTGGATACACTCTCGGCTCTTGGCCCAGTACATATTTACGGTCGGTTCTAAATTTCCATAGGGATCTCACTTCACTTAGTCCACCTTCAGCATGTCCAGGCAATTCACATGTCTGCTGTATTTCAAGGCATGACAAAAAAAAACTTTGTTTTGTATTTTCTGTTTATTTCATTTAATCCCAAAAGATGTATAAACATATTTTTGTTTTCACCAAAATCCAAGATGGCTGCCGAATTATGCATTCATATAAATTGAATCATTAGAGTTATAATTTAAATAATCCCTCGTTGCCAATTCACCCATATAAAAAAAGTGTTAATTTGTCTTTGTATGACCCTATTTCAAACATAAGCAATTTACACGTATTTCAATGAAATCCAACATGGTGGCCAAGAGTGGCACAAAATGGCGGCCAAGACCCCCTGTTTGAATTTATATGATTGAATTATGAACTAGAACATATTGATCAAATATTCCATGACGCATTTCATGAACAATCATGTCTATTAGTCTTTTTATTAGATATATTCCAAGACATATATTAGAAAACCTTTTTTGTCAAAATTCAAGATGGCGATCACGATCATCGCTAAATTACGTATTCAAATTGGTTTAATAAATTTAATTTTATTTAAAATAATCCCTCGTTGCCAATTATCCCTAAATACATGTTAATGTTTTTGTTATGGCCTGTTATTCAACATTTAAGTTAGTTACACTTTTTCCATTGAACTTCAACATGGTGTCAAAGATGGCCGCCAAACACACACATGGGACACGATTTGGTCTTGTTAAATTCTTTAACTAGACACATTCAGGTTTACAAAAATGTAAGTTAAAAAAATATATCTTTTGGGTGCATGGGAACCCCCCATTCGACTAGACTAATTGATTTACTCCCAGAATTGGCACTATGAAGTCTACACAAATTCACTGTGCATTAACTATCGTATTTTTAAAGGAACTTGCGAATTGATAGCTTATCTTACAAAGATACCTTTGAAATTGAGGACAATGATGATTACATTTAGATGTGGTAATCACAAGTTACCGATTGTAGCTGGCAGATACAATAATATTGAAAGATCAAATCGCCTTTGTCCGCGTTGTGATCAACAGAAAATTGGTGATGAATACCATTATCTTTTTGAATGCCTTCTTTTTGAAGTGGAAAGAAAAGGGCATCTGACTAAGCAGTATAGAAAACGCCCTAACCTTGAAAAGATGAATGAATTATTTAATTCTACTAATAACTCTACCATGAAAAACCTTGCTAAATGTTGTAGTCTTATCGTCAGGAATTTCTCATAAACCAGTTCATTATAAAATAGCTTGAAGCTCGTAAATGACAATCTTATTATCAACAATAATATTACTCTTCTTAGTTGCCCAATCAAAATTGATATTAAAATATATATACTGTATTATATACACTCAGCAAAAAAAGAAAGTAAACACCTTTTCAAGTTCATATTTTTCATATAAGATTTTATAAAAAACAAATAAATTATATATCAAATTAAAGGATATTTTATTGTTTTTCAACCTGGTAGGTGAATACAAATTGAAACTTTACGCATGAGTGAACACATTCATTTGTCTGTTCCAAGGTGCAAAAGTAAAAATTGCACAAAGAATATAAAAAGTCATATTGCACAGAAAAGTTAAACAAAACACGATAAAGGTTTGCATGGTTCATTGCACTTGAAAATAAATTATTAAAAAGAGTAATCTTTGTTTGTTTAGAGTCAGTATCTTTCTTTCTTTGCAGTGTTTCTTTCTTTCTGTCTTTCTTTCTTTCTTTCTTTCTTTCTTTCTTTCTTTCTTTCTTTCTTTCTTTCTGTCTTTCTTTCTTTCTTTCTTTCTTTCTTTCTTTCTTTCTTTCTTTCTTTCTTTCTTTCTTTCTTTAAAGTCAATATATTGCTGGGCCACCATAACTTTTAAGCATCTTGATCTTGCATTACATTTTATTCAACCTTCGATTTTACAGTACATTTTGGACATTTAATCACCCATGTGGCTACAGTAACTCTTATCCCATTTAAATTCTGATTTACCAGAAGGTTCTTCTCTTTTTTATTTTGTTGTGGGAAAGAGAGAGTGAGAGGGAGAGAGCGAAGGTTCATTAGTTTAACCACAGTTTAACCACATTTGTCTCTCATTCAAAGATAAAGCCATTGTGTAAGTGTGATCTTTTGTTTCCATTTTCTTTTGTGGAAGGGCATTTACACATCATTGGCAGACTGTCCATTTTTGCAATTTTTACTTTTGCACATTGGAAGAGAAAAACAAGTGTGTTCACTCATGCGTAAAGTTTTAATTTGTGTTCTCCTGGCAGGTTGAAAAACAATTACATTTTCTTAAATTTGATATGTTATTTATTGATATTTATTAAAGTTTTATCTGAAAATTCTGGACTTGAACAAGTGTTTACTTTCTTTTTTGCTGAGTGTATATATTGTTTTATTTTTGTATTGTTTTTTTTTGTATTGATCTATCGCTTACTATTTAATGTTATCTATTTGTACTCATTGTATTATAATTATATATTGTTATAGTAATAATTTTACTATCATTATTGCAATGCTTTAGTTTTTGTTGTGTTTCTAGTTTTACTATTTCTCTATTTTGTTTGTTTACCGTTACCAATTCAATTGGTTTGTATCTTGTACATACTGTGTAAATATTGTATACAGTTATCGATATTTTGAAATTGACTGTTTCCTCTTTCTCCAATACCCATCATTGGGTGACATGAGAAATAAATAAATTTCATTTCATTTCATTTCTTTTCAAATTTCACAATCAAGAAACAGGGGACGTCCCTATTAAGAGCAAATAATTGCTTTTCATTGTGACGTCATAACACAATTCTTTGTTTCCCTTAGCCCATAATCCATACAAAAACAAACCAACGGAGACAACAATACTGAGTGATTTCAAGTTCGGTGTTTAACGCTGGTGTTAGTGTTTAATAAACACTAACACCGGCCTAAACACCGAACTTGAACTCTTGCAGTGTTAGGAGTTGACCTCTGGAATTTTGCAACTTCCGGTGGCTGGTGTTGTAATTTTATGGAAATGTCGTCTGCTTGAACTGAGCTTCATGGCTGGTGTTAAGGATTTGCGTACAAATTTCCCATTCACTAACACTAGCCCCTAGGGATTTAAGAAATGGTGATTTCAAGTTCGGTGTTAGTGCAGTGTTAGAGCAGAAGTATGTATACGATGAATTCATAATTGATTAGAATTAATGGAAACGATTAATGAACCAATTAATTCGAAGACGGTTTTGAGTCTATAGTCAGCTTGGGTTGACGATCCAACTAAAAATAAACCAACGTACAGTAGCCTACAAGATAGATAAAAAACAATTAGGCAATTAAAGAGAAAGTTGAGTTTTGGTAGAGAGGGCGCTAGACTACTTAATTGGTTTGTGAGGTAATGAAAAACTGAGTGTAAAATTTGAAAGAGCATAATATTTAAACAATAAAATCATCTTTGTTTGATCAAAATCGGTTCAGAAACGGCTGAAATATCCATAAATATAACAATTTGTAATAAACCCGGGCCCCGGGTTTATTAGAGAATTTTGAACCAGCCGTTAAAAATTCAAAAAAATGCTTCCTCTTTTCAAAAAAGTTACAAAATAGGTATTTAAATAGTTGTTGGTTATATCTCTATCTAATCACTATTTCAACAAAGCATCACATGCACAATATTTTATTCAAAATGGTTGAAACCGATGAGTGTTTAGAGAGCGCCCTCTTACGTTTTAACGGCTCTTTTTTAATGATAACATGATCTTTACTACGTCATTTGTAATTTTGTGTTCCTTTCTAGTTATAACTATTAGTTTGTAATGTAATGATGCAGGTTTTGGTTACTAAAATTCAGTTTCACCAAAACTGTACTCTCCTTACCAGAACTCAACTATCCCTTTAAACAAAGTGATGCTAGAGTCTAGACACAAAAATAACTGAAAAGTTAGATTTTTTTCTTTCCATTATTACTATAATAGAGTATAGCCTACTAGTAGTAGAAGAAGAAGTAGTATAGTTCTAAAGTAGTAGAGTGTGGTATATTTTTAAATTGTATCATTAATAATGTTATCAAATTGACCCTCGTTCATTTGTCAAGTGACCGCCACCAGCCCCCCCCCCCCCCTAGCTCTTCCCCCGCCGCCAATGATTTAGTGTGAACGTCAAATCAATGAATCATCATAACGTAGGCTAGTAGTACTAGTATAGTTCGATCTTAATTTAGAATTATGAATTGAATACTTGTGTTTGCAAATATCGATAACACACGGTCTATAAAGTACCTAGATTTACCGTCTTCTTAAATATTTAGTAAACAAATCAAACATAATTGAGGGTTATTATTTTTGTAAGCCAATAGTGATACATTTCTTGGGGATACATTATTAAGATCAATAAACAACCAATACGAGTCTGATCTTGAGTCTAATTTATGGTAATTAATTAGGTCATAATTATGGTAATTTCACGTACGCCAAAATATTAACGTAAACAAACAACGTAATAATTAATGCATGCACAATTATGCAGCTGCTATAAGACTTCGCTTCGCCTTAAGTTAAGGCCTTCGCTTCGGCATGTACTTCTCCAAGACCAAGTGGATTTTTATTTTACACAGACTTCAATCATAGTTAATACCATCACCAGCTTGCTGAAAATAGACATGGACCTGTCCTGTGCTGTGTCCATCCTTTTCTGTGTAACTGTAAGTCATAATAATTAATATAATATTAAATATGTCAAACTCAAGCTATTTTAGTAATAGATCATAGCTGTTAACTCGTTAATTGGCGCACCAGAACTAGCAGAAGTTAATAGTAATACTATTATTATTTTGTACTTACATACTTATCTTTTTCTAGTAGTACTATCTAGTACTAGTAGTAGATGTAGTAGCCTAGTGACAGTCTACTAGTTCTAGACTATACCGAATAGGCATAGTCCTAGGAGAACTAGTTAGTCAAGAGCTGACAGGCCGGATAGGCCTACTACTATTAAGAAGTAGTACTAGTACTAGTCTAGATATGTCTCAAGCATAGCATACTCCTGGCCCCTGGGGCTAAGCCTAAGCCTTAGGCTAAGGCTAAGCTAAGTCTAAGATCGAGTAAGATTAAGGCTAACAATTCAGCATCACCTAGCCCCCGAGGCCGGCATGCTAGCCTATCAATTAAGGCTAATACTTAGCCTAGGCTAAGCATAATTAAAGACTTCACTCAGTCTTAGACTTAGTGTTTTAGGCAGCCATAATTAAAGCCTCAAAAGGCTAAAAGTAAAGCAAACATTTGTCTCTGTTTATTCCACTTGCACTGCATGACTGACGCTATTACAATTACGGTATTGACTAGACTACTCGTCTCTAGTTCTATATATTGGTACTGATTACTTGATACTGATACTGATAGTGATATCATGCTGCATGGAATATTGCTTAATTATTCATGTAATTATTATATTAAAGTTCGACCGTGCTTGCCTGGCTTCGCCTTCGCCTGGGCATAGGCCTAGTATGGCAGTAGGAGACCTAGTCAGAAATAAACTGGACTAAACTAGATAAGACTATATAGCTAGATATAGACAAGGCCTTTTTTGCAACCTCCTGGCCGGTTTAATAACAAATATATAAAAATAAAATAAAATGTTTCGGAGGGTAATCGACCGAGAAAAAGTCCTACCGTACCAACTACTTCGGTAGTCAAGTAGCTAGCTCCGCCTCCGTGTGTCAAATAATTAAATTAAATTGATTGATTGATTGATTGATTGATTGATTGATTGATTGATTGATTGATTGATTGATTGATTGATTGATTGAATTGATTGATGGTTGATTGATTGATTGATTGATTGATTGATTGATTGATTGATTGATTGATGGTTGATTGATTGATTGATTGATTGATTGATGGTTGATTGATTGATTGATTGATTGATTGATTGATTGATTGATTGATTGATTGATGGTTGATTGATTGATTGATTGGTAGATTGACCCGATTCATTCACCATAATTATAAATTATTTAATTCAATCATTATATTAATTACTGATCACTCACTCATTGATTGATTGTTAGATTAAATGATTGATTGATAGATTGACCCGATTCACTAACTAGTATAATTATAAATTATTTAATTCAATCATTGTTTTATTAACTCACTCTGATCACTCACTCACTCACTCATGCATGCACATGCAACGCCGTTAACGGCCACGAGCAGACTACGGCCCTATTTTGGCAAAAGGGTGTATCTGAGAAAATATGACTTTTTCAGGTTTTTCCATTTGGGGGGTTTTTGAGGTCAAAAGTTTCATTTAGCAAAGTTTCAGAAGTGACTGAGCTTTAGTTTTCGAGATAAAAGGTGGTATCTGGAGTAATTTTACATTTTTTCAGCAATTTGTGTTGGCAAAAGGATGTATCTATAGATACACCCTTTGAATACACCCATTAAATGGGTAAGTCTGATGATTATTTTGGCATAAGGGTGTATCTCTAGTTAGATCCTTTTACCAAAATAACCATATCGGACTTACCATCAGATTTATTATGGCATAAGGGTGTATCTCTAGTTAGATCCTTTTACCAAAATAACCATATCGGACTTACCATCAGATTTATTTTGGCATAAGGGTGTATCTCTAGTTAGATCCTTTTACCAAAATAACCATATCGGACTTACCATCAGATTTATTTTGGCATAAGGGTGTATCTCTAGTTAGATCCTTTTACCAAAATAACCATATCGGACTTACCATCAGATTTATTATGGCAGAAGGGTGTATCTCAGAGATCTGCGCGCACGTACTGTATGCAGCATGCACAATGCATACAGCGGCTTAACTGCAGAATACCCCACCACTCGACTATGATATGGCCGGGGGCCGGGGGCCGGGGGTCGTGGGTTTGCCAACGCCACGCGCTTTATACTTGACAGCCAAAGACTGTAGAATATTTCCGCACCAAACTTTGTTTTGAGAAGACCAATATATCGCGGCTTTAACAGAATGACACCCGACATGACAGGACTTGCCATTGAAAGTTTTTTTTCCAGAAATGGACGGATTTGGACGGGCAGCGCAAGTCAACATTCGAGAAGGATTGAATTGTGCCTTGCCCTTGATGCGGTAGACATGAACGTTGAGTAGTGCCAGTGCAGTCTGCCAGCAATGCTTTGAGCGGTGGTCTGAACGACTGCACAGCCGCCACCAGCCGCGTGGCTCGCGACCATCGAGCGCCTCAATGCTTCGCAGCCGCAGCGATCAATCAATCAAGACCAGAGTCTCAAGTCAAGAGCATGACACAGGGCCAGGCAAACTAAATCGAAAGCAGCTTGATCCAATGAAACAGCAAAAAAGGTAATTTTTTTGTTAATTGGAATAATGTAAAGTCAAAATAATAAGATTAAGAAATAGAATCTTAAGATAATTATCTCGAGTAGGCAGGTTATCGTATCAATTCTTTCACATCCATCGTCATGCTCATGAGTCATGGTCGTGATCGTCATGCATTGACATTGTCATTGATCTTCTTTTTACATTGCTAATGTTATGTCATTGCACATTCATTGACATTGCATTGGAATTTGACTGACGAGTCTGTCTCGGTCTGAAAGTGACTGAAAAAAAGCACTGAAACCGAGTGATAATTATTTATAATATAATGATAATTACGAACATGACTATATGTCCATGCATGGCCTGGAATGGATCATGATTGATGATGAAGTTGAAGCCAAAGGTACAATAAACACGTTAACAATGTGATTGTGGGTATTTTACGTGACCGTAAATAAGCTATGTACCGTCTTTTTCTTGGCAATTTTTACGTGAGTTTTGGTAGCACTAACACAGTGACATGCGCATACCCGTCCTGTACTTCTGAGAAGCGTGAATGAGGCACAAAAAAGCATTGACCTTTGATTGACATTGGCCCCGTTGCAGAAAGAGATAAAATCGATCGTAAGTTGCAGTTAAGCGTAAGTCATATCACGTGTTCTAGATGCGCAAATCTGATTGGTTGAAACGCGTAAATTTTCTGACTTACGATCAATCGTAACTTACGATCGATTTGATCTCGTTCTGCAACGGGGCCATTGTCTGATACGTTGCCAAGGTCGGGGTGTAACAAATCGGGGTTTTTTGCGTCTGAAGTGCTAGCCTACAGTCAAGCTTCTCGCCTATTTAATTTGTTAATTTTATCTCCCCGTGTACCCCAACTGGGCCAGCAACCTACAAATCATGCAATGTATATGTCGGAGGAAAGATTAGTAGTATACATCGCTTGATTTGTTGGTTTGCCAGCCCAGTTGGGACGCGCGGGGAGATATAATAAACAAATACAAATACAAATAGGTGAGAAGCTCAACTAGACGTGCTACTGATTTAGCTTACTCGCCTCCCTTAGTTTGTGAATTGACACAAAGTTCTTTTGTCTTATAAATGGGGATATAAATTCAATTGGTAAATGTTTGCTTTATTCCTTTAGAATCATTTAGGGTTAAGGCTGACGGCCATCCTAAATTTGGTGGCTAAGCAAAGTATATTTATAATTAGTCAAGTATGAGCATGCGCTACCCTACCGAAACTTACATGTACGTGCAAATATCAAAAGTACATAGCTTTACGGTCACATAAAAATAGCAACAGTGAAAACTAAATTTAGCCATTTACACAAAGATGGTGCTAAACATGCACTCTCATACTTATTGTTATTTGCATCACCTCAAAGTTACTTTAAACTCAAGTAAATTGGTTTGTTTCACACTTAAAGGGATCTAGTAACTTTGTTGACATGTTCAAAAAGTGATGAATGGTTGATCATGCAATGTATATTTTGTTATCTCATATGTCCACAGGGTATTGTGTGAAAATTTCAAGTCAAATGGACATTGCATGGCCAAGTAATGAGCGAAAATGCAAAGTGATATTCAATAACTCACTGCACTCACTTTGTACACAGAAGAAAAACTCACCCGGAGTTTTTCTGATCTGAATACTTTGATCGTACATATCTTTGTAACGAAAGGGAAATTTGAAAAACCGAAACCTGTCCCATGATTTTATTGTTAATACGAATACAACAAGGTATGAGGGAACTTATAGAATGAACAATTTATTTTGAGGATTTGGACAATGTTACCAAGTCCCTTTAACATTTTCCTCATGTTCGAGTCAAAATTAACCCCTTGACTACACATGATTTTCTATTTTGATTTGTGTTAAACAAAACTAATCAATGCAATATTTTCAAAATGTTACAAACTTCAACCATCGACAACAATCTACATGTAGATAGACAAAAGAAAGAAATGCTATTTCATAGGCCATTATCAGTTCGGATCAGGCAATTGTTGTTGTTCCTTCAGGCTTTACAAAACAGAACTGGAATTTTTTCTTTTCTTATTTCAACGTTGCGTTGCTGTGTCTGGTTGCACACATTTATTTTTGTCTTTTTTAAATCATTCTTTTTACAGCATATACATCCCAAGACGTCGCAACTGTTTAATGAGGCTGTATACACCTACAACACCACGTTCTGACTGCAACAGAAATCAGAAATCACCTTGCCACCCAACCAAGACGCTCAGAAGGTACACATCAAAAGAGCCAACTACCAAGCAGGTGTGTTTTGAACTATTTTAGTAAGCTTAAATGGATTAACTAGGGCTCGACACTCACACTGGCCCGCTGGCCCGGGGCCAATGAAATATCATCTCGGGCCAGCTAAAAAGTGCAAATGGCATATTTTGGTGGCCCGATCGAGCAAGCATTGACACTAGTACAAATCTTGTTTTCTTCCATATCATGCTCCGATCTATTATCACATTTTTTATCAGAAAAGAGTGATATTTTGAAAAGTAAAAAAGTTTACTTGTGAAATAGAATTATGGGGCCAGTAATTGTTTTCTTTCAGGACACCAGAAAAAGAGAAGAAATTCCTAATATCAATGGCACAATCAGGTCACTGACAAAACATGGAGTGTGAAGCCCTGGACTTACTCTTAGTAACATTGTCCAAATCCTCAAAACTTACTTGGAACTCAGGTGGTTCTCTCATACCTTGTCATAGTCATAACATTAAAAGCACAGGACAGGTTTCTGTTTTTCAAATTTCCATTTCGTTAAGAAGATATTTATGATTGAAGTGTTCAGATGTTTAATGGGCTATGGGATAGTTAAAGCTGTGTACAAAGTAATTGCAAAGAGGTTAGTGAATATCACTTTGCTTCTCTGCTCATTTCTCAGCCAACAAACAACCCATTCATGTGAAGTGTTCACACAATGAAATCACACAAGTACACATTTAAATTAATGACTCATCACTTGTAGCACTTGTCAAGAAAGTTAATATGTAGAGTTCAACACTAATAATAAAGAACATCTATATAATTATAATGTCTTTGTGTATAATACACTGTATCATGTTTACAAACAAAATCAATTTGCAATTATCTACAATGTTAATTTTAGTTAAGCGAGAGAGTATTGTAAAACAAATGATTGTACATGTGTAATACATATTTACTGAACTGTGTTTCATTTTAAAGCAGAGCTCATTATATATTTTCTTTTCCTCTTTTTCTGTATTTCCAGGTGTCTACTAAAGGAGTTTGATTGCAGAGCCAGACATACAAGCCTTATATTCACATAGATGGAAGAGGAACAGCTAGCCATCAACTGAATGAATATTACTCTTGCCCTAGATACTACTCTAGGAAATACAAGAGGCATCAGTCTGAAAATAGAAAGGAAGGGTCAATTTTTACTGGACACAACCTCCATGAACTTCAGAAGCATCCAGCCTGTTGATTTTACCTAGCTGACCCCTCCTTCTTTCAGAAATGTGTCATGTCAGGTGTTAGTGATGAACAGCGTCTACTGAGAAGAGAGTAATTGCCTAAGTTGCTTTTGAGATGGTGAAAATAAATCTGACAGTCAGGGATAGTAGCATCATTACCGAGCTGCCAAACTAATGCTGGGACTTTGAAGGAACATCTGGATGGGAACCGATTCGGAAAGGTTCAGACAAATTTTATCTGGTCTTCAGACCGGAACAGAACTTGGCCTGGTAGATCACAGAAAAATTCACGCAATCGTGAAAACATCAGCAAAAATAGTGTTTTAGGCTGCTTGACCCAATTGAGTGAAACTTGATATCCTTTTAAAGCTAAGATATTTAATTATTAATAGTAAATATATTATCCATTGCGGATATAGTAAATAAGTAGTAATAGTCAAATAGATTTACGTAATATGTAAATCATCATAATGCATTAGTGATTTTAAATTATTTTGTTGAATTGGATAACATTTGCTCCAAAGAATTTAAAATGTAAAACAAATTGGTGTTTCAATATTTCTTTTAAGAGTAAGCTCTCTTTTTTGCTCTTATGTCCCACGCCCTAAAGGGATAGTTGGTTTGGTAAAGGTGATGCTACACAAAGATAATACAACAAAAATGAGTGTCAAATTCAAAAGAGCATACAATTTAATGAGATAATAAATTTGGTTTGATCAAAATAGGTTCAGAAATGGCTGAAATATCAATAAACATAACCATTTGTAATAATTGTTGGGCCCCACAATTATTCATTAGTTTTGAACCAGCACTCAAAATTCTCATTTAAATGCTTCCTCTTTTCAGAAATTTACAGAAGAGGTTTTTAAATAGCTGTTGATTATCTCTCTATTTAATCACTATTTCAATAAAACATCACATGCACAATATTTAATTTTAGTGTGTTTAGAGAGCACCCTCTTGAGTTGTAACGGCTCTTCTTTAATGATAACAGGCTTTTTACTTAGTCGTTTGTAATTGTTGTATTCCTTTCGAGCATGGTGTAGTTATAACTATGAGTTCATAATCGTAATGTAATGGTGCATAGGAATTGTAGACACAAAAGTGAGTGATTTTGGGGCAGGCGTTCATTTACAGAAGGTCGATCACATGACTTGTTGCTGTGATACATGCAAAAGGTTGATGGGTGGGGGGTGAATTACTGAATTCACAGGTAGACAAACCTGCACTGCCTCCAGTTAATCTCTTTTTTCATGTGTTCGCTGACTAGCGACCAAGTAAACATTACATGCCACTAGTAGCATAAACTTTCATTCATTTATGTACAGTGAAACCTCTTTATAACAAGTGTTGTTATAAAACAAGGTACCTGATATAGTCGGGTAACTTCACGAGTCCAGGGTCTATAGCAACCAAAAAAATACTTTTTTTTTCACGAGGGCGATTTTGAAAATTTTGAGGGAGAAACACGCCCTCGTGAAATTATTCACGGGGGCTATTTTGGGGCTCACGAGGGCTCTTTGCCCTGATATGAGGAAGGACTTACCACAGGCTAGAAAGTAAATATATTTAAAATTTATTCAATAATGATTAAGGCTGAATCGGTTGGGTCCATCACACCGGTTCCCGACAACCCAAAAAATACCTTTTTTTTCACGAGGGCGATTTTGAAAATTTTGAGGGAATAAAACGCCCTCGTGAAATTATTCACGAGGGCTATTTTGGGGCTCAGGGGGGCTATTTGCCCTTTGCCCCCGTGTATTTTTTTGGTTGGTCTATAGGTACTTTGTTGTTTTTAAGCCATGTAATACAACAAGGTAAATTCAATGGTCCCAACATTCTCATTATAAATAGGTTTCACTGCTCTTAACTCCACACATGTAAGTTTTCTTACAATCATTCATACAACCATCAAGTCTTTCTTTTATTCTAAAGATGCTGTGTAGATATGGATTAGTTATAATTAGCTCTTTATTGAATCCTGAATGTCAGATTCTAAAACATGTATGCATACATGTAGTTAGCTAACTTCCATAATTCTATTGTATGTTTATAATTGTTAACAATTATATATCCAGGGTTTGGTTTTATATGCAATATTTTCTTCACAGCTGACACATTGCAAAGTAAATGTGCACTTTGCTACTGGTACATTTGGCATAGGCACAACATGTTTTGATAATCACTAACCACATTGTAAATGAATGTAGACAAAGCTTTTAAAAGTTTATTATTTGTTATTTTATTGCTGTTGAAATGTAGGCAGATGTTATCGTGAGTCCTGGGTAGTAAATACTCCCGAAATCAACAACACTACCTACAAGGTCCTCTCAGGGTATGACCATAAAACAGTATTGTATCATTAGTTGCCAGTTTGGTAAAAAACTTACATTTATTTTGTAAATTATACACAGCTTGCTCGTGGTAGTGCATTTGCAAGTACCTTTTATATGTTTTTACAGATCCTCTATAATGCTTAAATTGCCATCAAATCAAAGCAATGACACATAAAAACAAAACAAAAACATGAGTATAAAAAACAATGCATCAAGATATAACTTACTAGTGTGTAAATAAATGTACGTAGTGTTTTGTGCCAAAAGTAAATTACTTGTATTATTGCCTCGTTACATCACATCAAAGTGACTGAAAAACAAATTAAGTATTACAAAAACGCATCTCATGTTTTACTTGCAAGTTTGTACATGTTTATACTGTAATCAACTCTTTCTTATGCCTATGTGAATCAATTGTGTTGTGTGTAGAGGTCTCTGCTGCAGAAAGATTCACAATCAATTTAAAGTGGCAATTCATTTTTAGTCAGAAAATGTGCATTTGAACAGATCAATTTTGCACATCTAGTCACATGATATGACTTGCAATAGACCGCTTCGGCAATGTATGCCAATAATATGTGTATGACGTCAGACTCCCCGTCGGCAAGCTTAACAAAAGTACTTTGCTTGACGACGGGGAGTCTGACGTCATGCGCATATTATTTGCATACATTACCGAAGCGGCCTATTAGAAGCAACTGTACAATTAATTGTGTCTTTGAATATTTATTTGTCCTATTCTTGTATTACTCTAGTGGAGCCTATTTATAACGAGGTACTTGATATAGTGAGGTAATTTCACAGGTTCTGGTTCCATGTATTCTATTTTTAAGCCCTGATACAACACAATATCTGATATCACTTATCACGTAAATGAAATGGACCAAACATTCTCGTTATAACAAGGTTTCACTGTACATTTTTGTATACAACTCAGTTCATGCATGCATTATCTTAAGTCTGCTGCATGAACGCATATTGATTACTGAGTTTTAAAGTTACAGATATAACTTAAAGGGATAGTTGAGTTTTGGTAGAGAGGGCGCTAGACTACTTATTTTTTTGTGAGGTAATGAAAAACTGAGTGTAAAATTTGAAAGAGCATAATATTTAAATAATAAAATCATCTTTGTTTGATCAAAATCGGTTCAGAGACGGCTGAAATATCCATAAATATAACAATTTGTAATAAAGCTGGGGCCCCAGGTTTATAAGAGAATTTTAAACCAGCCGTTAAAAATTCAAAGAAATGCTTCCTCTTTTAAAAAAGTTACAAAATAGGTATTTAAATAGTTGTTGGTTATTTCTCTATCTAATCACTATTTCAACAAAGCATCACATGCAAAATATTTTATTCAAAATGGTTGAAACCGATGAGTGTTTGGAGAGCGCCCTCTTACGTTTTAACGGCTCTTTTTGAATGATAACATGATCTTTACTACGTCATTTGTAATTTTGTGTTCCTTTCTAGTTATAACTATTAGTTTGTAATGCAATGATGCAGGTTTTGGTTACTAAAATTCAGTTTCACCAAAAATGTACTCTCCTTACCAGAACTAAACTATCCCTTTAATAATACAATATATATCATATGCTCCCCAGGGAGTGGACAATGTGCACTTTGTGTGCTGGATTGAGTCACACAACACTACATTGTAATGCTGCGCTATACGGGAACAATGTGGGACAGTACAAAAAAAGTTTGTCAAAATTTCACACAAAATTCTTATCTTAAATTCAACAAAATCAATCATGACTGGCCCTAAAAATGATACAAGTGTTATATGAACTTACCAAAATGGTCCAAATTATTCTTCAAATGTCGAAAAAAATGGAAAATCTGCAGTTTTGGAAAATAAAAAGACTGAGAAAATCTCAGTCGTGATCCCTCTCGAAAGTGTTGCTGCTATCTGGATGACTGTCATGTATTTTCCGCAAGCTTCCCACACCACACGTGTTACCGTATCCGAATTCTGACACGGCGTATCCGAATTCTGATACGGCGTATCCGAATTCTGATACGGCGTATCCGAAATCGGATACGGCGGGCATGCTTGCAGATCGCGAGTTGGCTTGTTTTGGACAATAATAAGCAGCCTCCGCATGTTGCGGGCGGGCTTTCTTTGTTTACGATGGGACATCGAGCAGGAAGAGAAAGAAATGGAACTTATATGACGATTTTTGTAAGTATGACTTATCATTTTGAAAATGAAATTTTGTACAATAAATCATAAAATCAGCTTCAATCTAGGTATGCAATTTTTTACTTTAGATATGCTGTTCTTTTCTCTCTGTTTGTAGTTCAAATTGTGTCCCGTAGATTTTTACCACTGTGAGCAGTAAATGGTCCTGTATCAGGACCATTTACAATACATTGTAGATGTGGATTGAGTGCAGTATGTATCCGATGACCGGAACGTGCGCTATATAAGTAGCCACCATTATTATTATTATTATATTTATTATGTCACATGTCAGCATATTGCAATGCAACCAATGCCATGCAGTTGCCTAGAAGTTCACATATTATTATACCACTTCATAAATGCTTATAAATAAATTATATTGCACTGTTATTGCACAGTACCTAGAAGTATCAGAAAATGTTTGCTGGTTCTCACCAAACATACTGTTTTAGTCATTGTTTTATACTGTTCCTAAGAGATATGATAGTAAAGTGGCAAGCATTTCTTGTAATGACATCTGTTGAAAATTTGTTAGAAAACAACAAATAAATTGTCTTTCTATTTATATCATGCTTTAACATGGTCTTTATTTTAAATTCATGATGTGCATTTTGGGCAACAATCTCTCTTCAATCGGCTGATCATCATCTTTATCTAGAATGTTTACACATACAAAATGACACCATTTGTGGCAGCAATCACAACAAATAGAATTGTCTTCAAATATACATCCATCGGGAAGTTGCAAGCACTCATTGTCACAAATGTTACACATGTATACAGATCGACTTTTCTGACGTGCCGACATCTTTCCATTTTTTCCCCTCTTTTTAGTGTCAGTGTCTTTTTGTTGTGTCTGATTCGATGTTGATCGAAGTGATGGCTTGTTCTGTTTGTTCTGTTGATGTCTGAGGACCAGTGTTTGTTGGTACTGCCTGTGCATCAATAGTTTACAATGGAAGTTTAGTAAAAACCAGAGTCGGGTTAATGTGGTGTGTGATAGATTGTATCAGACTTGCGTGTGTGTTGTTGTTGTTGTTGATGATGTCGACGACGACGGTGATTGATAAACACACACGGCAGACACCAGCACCCAATACTAGCTTACTAATTAAATATATAGAAATACAAGCTTGACACGGGAATAAATGAATGTCCACGCAGTTGATATAAATTGGAATGACGTCATTATTAAGAAGATAAACAAATGTCCAAAAGGATGTATTGCACTGCGATTAGTTAATTTGTATAGGCCTAGAAAGAGTAAGTGACAGTCCGCGGATGAAATGTATAGCGAGAATAGCGAGAGTTCGGAGAGATGATGAAGAAGTAGAACGCGAGCGTGCGTGAAGAGATGACGATGTTGAATCCTGTTCGATCGATGGACTAGCGCGCATGATGTGTCAGAGATCGCAATCGATGAACTCCGGCACGTGCCGTGGAGATCGAGAAGAAAAGCCTGGAAGCCTAACATGGTGCTAATAAAACATGTCCGTAAAGATGAAGACAAAATGATGAACATCAAAGAAAAGATGGATGGAAGACCAAATGGCTCGGTGGATGAAGAGGTGGATGAAGATGAAGTTGAATGGCTGAAGTTTAACGCCCCATGATGTCAGTATGCGGACTCTCCCTTGAAGTTGGTGAAATCAAGGAGTGGTTGACAACCATGTTAGTTGAATGGTAACTAACATGGCGATGATGAGGAGATGTTACTCCGATGGAAGTTGGTGGAAGAGTGAAGATCTAGCTAAAATACCACGTGGCAGAGGAGAAACAAAGAGGTGATTATCTGACCAAAGATAAATTGACATGGATCAGACAGGTCAGCCACTGGAGTCGAGCTGGATCAACATTAGTCTGGCCAGGCTATAAGTGAGCCATAATAAAATAGAATGTTATCCATGAGATGTCGGCTGCAGAAATTGTTTTTCAGCCTTGATCGTAGTTAGTCTGTTGTTCAGGCTATAAATGTAGAGTGAAGTGAGTCACTACAGAAGTGATGGCTTGGTTGACCTTCCTGAATGCTTTGATGAGATGACTTGAGAAGAGTCAATTGTCTGTTCTGTTGATGTCTGAAGATCAGCGGATGTTGATGGTGCCTGCGCACTTGCTGCTTCTGTTGTCCATTGTGAAATGAGCTCTCTCGTAAATTCTGCATCATCTTCTGATTCATCGGCCATAGTGTTCGATGATGCTGAAACTGTTAAATAAATGTTTAAAAATAAAAGGAAGAAAGACAATCAAATTTAAGTTTGTGACCACATGACAAAGTCTAAGACTAAGACTAGAGGGCCTTGTTACTTCTTCAGACCATGTAGATTATAGATGCTCAAGTTTAGCTTATCAGAGTATTATATCAAGATCCAGATTGACAAATCTATAATTTTTGTTGTTATTATCCAGCTAATTGGACCATGTAACTACTCTTTCTTTGAGATATGTACGAATAATATTATTAAAAATGAGCAAAGAAAATGGGATTCCAACGGGATTCGAACCCGAGACCTCCGGATTGCTAGACCGGTGCTCTTACCGACTGAGCTATAGAAAACCCTATGACGGCATTCATCAGTTCGGTGATCCCTCGCAGATATCCCCAAGTTGATTTCTATCCTTCGGGTTTATGTCAGGTTTATAATAGCTTCTGACCTCACGAGCAATGAAAATTAAGGGGTTTCTATGGGACGAATGCCGTCATAGGGACGGTTTTCTATAGCTCAGTCAGTAAGTCTAAGAGCACCGGTCTAGCAATCCGGAGGTCTCGGGTTCGAATCCCGTTGTAATCCCATTTTCTTTGCTCATTTTTAATCACAATATATTTCTGGTCAGTTTAATTACCGTGGGTGCTAGAGAACCCGGCCAGTCACACACAGCACAGATTAGCACAGTGCGTCATTGACTTTGTACACGCACCGTGCGCGGTGGCCGGGTTCTCCTGCACTGCGATAAATTGAACCTTCGTGCATGAAATCGCGCCGTGCGGAAACCCGCTTTGCCGTTGAGCGATAATTTTTTATCAGCGAAGGCACCGCGATATTACGGTCCAATTGGTGTAAGTTTCTACCGAAATGAACTACTGAGCGTAGATTTACAAAAGCGAGAATAAAGATTATAAAAATTGTAATCTCAAATTATCGTGAATAAAATAAAAAAATAACAAATTTCGGAGTTTAAAGACTGACTTTCAAGCGATTTTCTGGATAACCAGGAGGACTACAGAACAGCAATATACACGTATTTTATGAGCAATGTGCAGATAAATCGTTTGATATAAGTTTCGAGTCACATGTTCAGTGCATTCTCGGCAAATCTAATTTCAAAGGTAGCCCTGTCCATTTTTTGGCCGGGTTCTCCCCCGTCCGGGTTCTCTAGCCACTACGGTATGTTTGAATTAAATAATATTAATTATCAACGTCTTCATCATTCATGGCCTCTTTTAAAGTTTTAGTTTTATATTTGATTAGAATCAATAACTGTCGGTCATTACAGTATTCCATTGTCAATTATGTTTATATTCATACACCTGAGACATTTATTTGGTTAATTTCGACCTAAAACAAGAGTGTTTACTTATAGCAGGTGAACAAAGTTGAGTCACCAATACGGGCACACACACATTTGCACAGATGGGACTGGGCACGGCAGTCGAGATCCCACTCTTATTAGCCGACTTAACGTCGTATTATCAGGTTTATTTGTTTAAGGATCGTTATAAAAATAAATTATCATAAACTTTGGTTTCTTACCTTACAAATAATACTTGAATACAAGAGAATCTCTGCCAAATATCGGATCCTGTGCACAAGAGTAATGTTGATTCGAAGAACAGAATCCCGTACGTTCACCGTTTGTTAAATGTTGTCAGTGGATAAATTATCTTAATTGCGATCGCAACAATCTGCACATATTATTATGCAGCGCGCGCAGTCATAAACATGTTTGCCAAATAAATCAACAAATTAATTCACTCATTTATTTTGGTAAAAGGGTGTATCTCATCGATACACCCTTCTACCAACAAAAAGTGACGGAATAATTCACTCATTTATTTTGGTAAAAGGGTGTATCTGAAGATACACCCTTTTGGCCAAATAAGTGAAGGAATAATCATGGTGTATCTGCAGATACATACCTTTTACCAAAAAGAGACGTATTACGGCGTGTGTCAATTTTTATGGCAGAAGGGTGTATCTGGATAAAAATGAACCTTACTCTAAATATAAGAAGTTTACAAAAATGAAAACTATATTAAAATAATATTTGAACGATACATTACATTTTAAAACAAACTCCAACATCATACAACCATTCCTAAGGCTTCTATAGCAAAACAAAATGCTCAAACTTCAAAGTCATTTTTCTCGGCTTTATGTACGCCGGTGTATATTCGAGA
>JBAMJV010007604.1:0-67652 GCA_037951105.1 Echinarachnius parma
GGTGAAAATTTTTCGAGGGGGTGTCGGTAAGGATTTTTCGAGAGGTGGGGATTAAGATATTTCGAGGGGGGGATGTCGGTGAATTTTTTTTGAGGGGGGTGCTGGTGAAGATTTTTCGAGGGGGGGGGGGGATGGCCGTCAACATTTTTTGAGGGGGGGGGGGGAATGTCGTTGAAAATTATTCAAAGCCGAGTCCGAGATCCAACCGAGATTGTACCTTAGGTTCAAAACCCTTCCTCCACCCCCCCCCCCCCCCCCCCCCCCCCCCCTTTGACCCAAAAATTACTGTTTTGGGGGGTTTGAACCAACCCTTTTCAAATTTTAACTGGTCTCGAGACCAAATTTTAGCAGTCTCGACCGTCATTTTTGATGGTCTCGGCCTCGAAAAGTGCGAAAAACCGTGATCCCAGGCCTCGAAAATATCGAAAAACCGTGATCTCGGCCTTTAAAGTGTCAAAAATTGTTGGTCTCGGCTTTGAATTTTTCTACGACTACCCCCGCTGACTACCCCCCCCCCCCCCCCCCCCTTTAACAAATCTTGGGTACGCCACTGCTTGAGTGCAAAAACAAATACGTATGCAATTCGAGTAGACATTTACAAAAAGCGTTTCTAAATATTTAAATGGAAGTGAACAACATATTTCGGTAGCCCTTCACGAAAGGATCCCCTGTTTTTTTTCTTCAAATTTTCCGAATATTACGTTGAAATTTTGTTTTGTCTCATCTCCAATCACGCACCGAACATCGGCATATACAACAAAACTGCAAGATCAGATCAAAATTAATTCAGTCAGTCACTCATGCAGCGCAGAAATAATTCCAGACATCACAATAAGAACGATTTAATTGTCTTGCTTCTTCTTAATTCTGTTTCCAAAGTTGGAAATTGAAACTCTTTTTGCAGTGTGTGAACTACCGGCGCACTACCAGTACAGTACATTATACATGGCAAGTCGCACAACACACTACACGAAAATGTACTGTTGGGACTGCCACTCTCGTAGCGCGAGACAATTACTCCGCGCAGGCTCGTAATCGACATTGTCGGGGATTTTTCCCGACATGACCCTGTAAAAAACCTAATTGACAGGGTATTTGGTGTGAAGTCTTATAAATGTATGATTAATCATATATTTAAGTTTCGGCTTTGCCCACGGGTGGTAAATAATGAAATTTTCTACATTTCTGAAGCTTAAATAATAAAAAAAATTGCGGTATGGATCATGCCTATTTTTTTAATATTTTCCCACATTATTTTGTTCGAATAGTATATTTATCAGTAAAAATAGGTTATTCTTCTTTCATTTGGTATATGAAATATGAATTTTGGTAAGGTTTCAAGAGAGATACGGCAGTTTTTCCAAGGCACTTCAATAGCGGTCAACTCGTAAACAACTGAAGTGCTCCAGACGAAAGCTTATCGCAGACTCACGCTCCGCGCCTGACCGGTAGTAATTTGTTCAATGTTTGAGGTATCACTTTGGTTATAAAACGCACTACGGGTTTGTTTTTCGCACGCACATTACGTCAGTAGAAGCTGCATCGCGATTTTATTGCCCAGACGCGGCTTGAAAACTGCATTCTGGACACATCACTTTGGTTAGTAAAACGCACCAAGGGTTTTTTTTTCGCACGCACATTACGTCAGTAGAAGCTGCATCGCGATTTTATTGCCCAGACGCGGCTTGAAAACTGCATTCTGGACAAATCTTGGCGACCGACACATTTTGGCGACGGAAAAATATTGGCGACCGACACGAAACCCGTCCTCCTATTATAATATAGATTGATTGTCTTATCAGCTGAGTTAAAAGTTTCCATGTTTTGTTTTTCTCAGCGACTTGGCCTTTTTCTTTGATGTTTATTTGACTTTGAATCCGAGGCTTATCTCTAACTTTTAGTTGAGCAATGAGCATACGCAGCATATCAGGTTTTTCTTTTTCATATTTTATGTTTTCATTTTTTCTCGTATTATGGGTCTTGTTGTTGTAATCTACTTGTGTTGTTTTCTTAGCTAACCAAGGAGGTAATAAACTAGTCAAGTGCCTCATTGTGCTAACAGGTGGCACATTTCGTACTAATCTTGTCAGGTTGAAGTTCTTAAAATAAATATGTTCATTTTTTTCCTGCAAGAGAAAGAGAGAGAGAGCAGCACTTGTGGACATTTATTGCGCAATGTATTGTATCTGACTGTATTGCAGTGTCACGTCTGAGTGTGCATATTTAGGGGGGGCCTCCAAGGCACTGTGTGTATGCTATGTGAAAATGAATAGAGTCCTAGTATTGTTTGGTGATTGGGTAGGAAAAGTGGAAGAGGGTGTGTCCGTGCGCGCCGTGGGGGGTGTGTATGCTTGCTGCTCAGTGATTGGTTGTACAAGTTTCTGGGGCGAGTGCAAACTGAACGCATGGCGTGACTGATGACCATGCATGTACGTACAAACATGAGCAAAACTCAAAGAAAATGAAAATACATGGAACGGGTTCAGCATGGAGGCGGCCTTGGTTGCTGGCCTGGGTGTACTGGTAATATTTTATATCCATGAGTGTAGAATGCGGACGGATTTATAACTACTTGACGGGTGATCGAGTTTCATCATAATTGCATCGCTGTTACGTTCACACACTCGGGTCGGTCAAATAAATGCTTGCTTCAACCACCAACCCATATGTACACACTACACACACACATACACACACACACACACACAAGCATGTAGGCATTAATTTCGGGTACCCGGGACTCGCCCGAAAAATTATCGCGAGTCCCGGGTAGTAAATATACCCGAAATCGACAGCTCTAATACAGGCACAATATATGCGACCAGACATTCAAAATCGCCACCAACTTGTTTAATGCGACCACCTCTCTATAGCGCCCACTTTTCGCCGGTCCCTTGAGTGGTCGCTATTGGCACGTTTAACTGTTTTACTTGCTCGAACAGAAATTGACTTGGCCCCCAAAATAATGTTAAAACAAAAAAAAATCATATTAAAGGATAGTCGTAATCTTTCCATACAATGAAAATAAATTGAAAATGCAATTTTGGGTTAAAAAGTCTGCAATTTTTATAAATCGCTCTACTCATTTTAACGTGATTTTTGTAATGCCATTTGTGCAATATGAACATATATTTCTTTATTAAACTAGGGTGATTAAAAACATTAGATTTTAGATAATGCTGTAAGAGTCTTTCTTTTTTCCCTTCCATTTTTCTCTCGTAGTTGAATAGACATGTTACTTGCCTGAACAGGAAAGCAAACTAGACAATTTAGGAAATTTTACTTGCTCGGCATCAATAGTTACTTGCCCCGAGCCCTAGCTGTCTATCTTTTCTATTCTCATTGCTCCTCACAGCCCCCCGTCCCATGAAAGGTGGAGACTACAGATAGTCAAGAGTGTGATTGACCTTCAACGCTTCTACACGTATTCCTTTGGGGGACCTGGCGGAACTACGTCCAACACCAGTGATGTCATGAACAAGGTCAGTATCAATGGCTTACAGTTGCTGAGAATAACCCATTGTAATCTCCATCGCCTTAACCTGTTCAGAACTGGTCCCCAAAATACTTGGGCTAGAGTCCATGGAGAGTGCATGTTATACCAAAATCAGTCTTGAATGGGTTAATATTGGTTTACCAGGTCTATAGATAACCAGTGATCCAAGTATTAAAAGTATGGGAATAGTGGGCAATTACACGTTACGGGTGTTATGTGTCAGAGAGTACTTTAGCAGTTTAAACACTCCCCTCGGGAAAACAAAAAAATTCACAGAAATTTAATTAGTCCAAATGGTGCATCAGGACCCACTTTAATGCAGGAAACCAAAAAGCAGCACAAGTTTTTATTCAGCTTTTAAATATCAGCTTTTGTTTGCCCGTTACGGGTGATAATTACAGCACACGGAGTACACTTTTTCTGCTAATCACCTTTACTTTAAAAAGTCTGCGAAGTTTAAAGGACAATGATGTTCTCTTTTACTTTAAAAGATAAGAGTATGGACAGATGTGGAATAAAGCCCAAATTTGTTATCTGAAAGCACCTATTTTTTAATGATCATGTCTTGATGGTCCGTTCATATTCACATGTCACTTCATATTCACATGATTATTCTTGGGAGTACAAATGTGCACTATTCCTGGCATTTCAAAAACATTTTCAGAAAATTTAACCCTTTTCAAAACAAAAACAGGTACACATTGACAAAAAAACATCCCGTTTTAATGATTTTATAAAATAAATAAAAAATCCATCTTGTGGCCCTTCACAAATGTGAAGCCTTACAATCCTCTTTACAAACATTGTTTTAAAAATACACCTCCTCTGTGCATATTCACAAACAAATATTCTCCCCAAAACGCAAAAATAATGTCCTTTTCCCCAAACAAATTGAAAAATAATCATGCATACTTATTACCAATGTGAAGCCACGCCACCAGGAAAATGTCTTCTTTCTGCCCTTATTTTTCCTTTATTTATCCTACCTATCTTGCCTAAACCTCACTCTATTTTTTTCATTTAGAACTGCTTCCGTACTATTTTTTACTTTCTGGTCCCATATTCAATTGAATATCAGGCCTTAAAAGTAATATATTTCCAAATTTTCCACAAAATGCCCATTTATTGTATTTCTGCATAACACCTGTAACAATATTGTTACGGGTGTTACACCAGAGTTTAACTCTTGTTTTGCTTTCTTCAAACCTCAGATAATGGAGATGACCCAGCAGGGAGCCAGACTGATTTGCCTAGAGCCGACTGGGGCGCAGCAGAATGCATCTTTCTCATCAGGCTTTCAGGGACATCTTGGAAGTATGACAATTGCAAATGTTTTATTCCGAACATTGTGTACAGTTATCATGATAACATATTACACGTGTATACTTAACAATATAATTACAATTATACTGTATATAATGATATTCGTTTAAATGTTTTTAATCATCATTCGAATCCTTTTTAGCTCATCCGGCCCGAAGGGCCCGATGAGCTTATGCCATGGCGTGGCGTCCGTCGTCCGTCCGTCCGTCCGTCCGTCCGTCCACAGTTTTCAAAATGCTTCTTCTTCGTTATTTTTCAACCGATTTTGATTCTGATTGTTTCATAAGATAGGGCTAGGAGGGGGATTTAAAACTTCTACACAGAATTGTGAAATTCATTATATATGCTAATGTATGCAAATTTATTCGAAATCACAAAAAATGCTTCTTCTCCTTCATTCCTTGACCGATTTTGATTTGGTTTGTTTTATCTGGTAGAGCTAACTTTGGTACACTAAACTTCTATACAGAATTTTGACATTTTTCTCCATTAATTAATTATGGTAATTTATGCAAATTTATTCCAAAAATCACAAAAAATGCTTCTTCTCCTTCATTTCTCGACCGATTTTGATTTGGTTTGCTTTATCTGGTAGAGCTAACTTTGGTACACTAAACTTCTACACAGAATTTTGAAATTTTTCTCCATTAATTAATTATGGTAATTTTTTATTTATTTATTTATTTATTTATTTTTTTTTTTTTTTTTATTATTTATTTATTTATTTTTTTTTTTAAATTTATTTTTTTAAATTTTTTTAAATTTAATTTTTTTATTATTATTTTTTTTAAAATTTATTTATTTATTATTTATTTTATTTTTCCCATGTCCCTTCTGGGGCGTCAAATTTATATTTTTTTCACTCTAATTTTTTTTAAATTAATTTTTATGTCCCTTCCAGGGCATCACATTTTTATTTTTTGACCAGTTGAAAAGTGTACCACATGAAATTTGCGATATTTGATGTTGCGAGATGCCGGATGAGCGCTACGTCATTGACGTTCTGGTTTAGATTGATAATTAGAGCCAACAGTTAATTGGAAGATTTGTTATACAGAAAACATTTAATTATTTTAAACAGTATTTTTATGCCTCCGCAACGAAGTGGCCAGAGGCATTATGTTTTCCGATTGTCCGTCCGTCAGTAATGGACCACATACATTTTTTGCGTTGCTTGCTTTCTTTGGAAATGCTTGATTATCAGTGAACACAGATTATTTTGGCACTTTTGGTAGACTGTTCTACAGCACAGCGCAGTGCCATGTTATGCTCTTTGGGGAACCTTTTTCAAATAATAATATTTGTAATTATTTTGTATTTCTTTATGTTGTCTTCTTATGATTAGGTATTGGTGTAGACCTCATGTTTCACATCCCTGAGCACCCAAACCCAACACCGTACATCTACAGCGGGTTCAACGTCCAGATACAATATTCAGTAAAGATGGGCTTTGGCAACGCCACCTACCAATGTCTGACCGACATAAATGGTCAGTTTGCTGCGTACCTAAACCAGGGTTGGAAACTCGTGGAGATTAACATGGACATGTCATCAATGGGACAAGGTGAGTCCTTCAGACATTGTGAATGTATACATTTATTTATTCACACAATTATTGATTCAACTGCATGGTTATTGTTCTATCCATTCATGCATTCTTGAATGCATGCATGCATGCATCCATCTATCCATCCATCCATCCATTCATGCATTCATCAATCCATCTGTCTATTGATTTGTTGTATTTGGTTAAGGCCCATGACTGGCCAGTTTGCTGCATACCTAACTTAGGGCTTGAAGTTGGTTGAGATCTGTCAGTGTATGAGTACTTGGTCTTAATAATAAAACAATTGTTGTTAATTCATTCATCCATTCATTCATTTGTTCATTCTGTCATTCATTCGTTCGTTGGTTTGTTTTGTTCATTCATTCATTCATTCATTCGTTCATTTATTTATTTATCCTTTAATTTATCAATTTATTCTTTAATTCATTCATTCATTGTAGTTGGTCAAGGCCCATGACTGGCCAGTTTACTGCAACTCTAAAACAGAGCTTGAAGTTGGTCTAGATCTGTCAGCAATTAATAGTTAATTTCTTTATTCATTCTACTAATTTATTCATTCAGTCATTCATTTCGTTCATTCATTCCTTTGTTTGTTTGTTCATTCATTCATTCACACATTGACTCACTCAATCACTCCTCGCTCACTCACCACCCATCCATCCATCCATCCATCCATCCATCCATCCATCCATCCATCCATCCATCCATCCATCCATCCATCCATTCATTGTATTTTTTTTAAAGGCCCATGACTGGCCAGTTTGCTGCATGCCTAAACCAGAGCTTGAAGGGGTCGAGATCTGTCAGCATGCGAGTACTTGTTCATGAATTATTATTTAATTTCTTTATTCATTCAATTCATTCATTCATTCATTCATTCATTTGTTCATTCTTTTTGTTCGTTCGTTTGTTTTGTTCATTTATTCATTCATACACATTTGTATTCACTAATCCATTCCTTCATTCATTCATCCGTTCATTAATTAATTTATCCTTTCATTTATTAATTTATCCTTTCATTTATTAATTTGTCCTTTCGTTTATTCATTCGTTCATTGTATGTGGTCAAGGCCCACGACTGATAAGTTTACTGCAACTCTTATCAAGAGCTTGAAGTTGGTCGAGATTTATCAGCATGTGAGTGCTTGGTCATGAAATATTCATTCATTCATTCATTGACTCATTCATTCATTGACTCACTCACCCACCCACCCACCCACCCACCACCCATCCATCCATCCATCCATCCATCCATCCATCCATCCATCCATCCATCCATCCATCCATCCATCCATCCACCCACCCACCCACCCACCCACCCACCCACCCACCCACCCACCCACCCACCCACCCATCCATCCATCCATCCATCCATCCATCCATCCATCCATCCATCCATCCATCCATCCATCCATCCATCCATCCATCCATCCATCCATCCATCCATCCATCCATCCATCCATCCATCCATTCATTGTATACTGTCAAGGGCCAAGACTGGCCAATTTGCTGCATGCGTAACCTGATTTTGGATTATTCTTTTGTTCATTTCTGTATTCTTTTATTTTATTTTGCTATATATGTACAACAAAAGTCTTTCAATAATTTACTTGTGTGATATTTAACTTGTATATTATAATGAGTAAATTTATGAATGGTCGCCTTTTTCTCCCATGTTTGTACAGCGACTGGCATGATGTCCAGCAATATTGCCATGAATTCCATGTGGTTCTTTGAGAAGGAGGCAGCGTTGGCCGAAGACACCCGACCCCGCTGGCAGGGCTGCATCGTCAATTACCAGCACAAGATCAAGGTCAGTTAACATTTTGGACTTGAAGATTACCATCACTATTTGGAGTGTCATAGTATGTTGGTTCAGCCTTCATCTGTTAATTTGAGGTCGTGGGTCCAATTCTCAGCCACAATGTGCACAGGGAAGACAAATTCAAGGGCTACTTCTCAGGCATGCCTATATCAGATTGACACTACAATAATAGTTTTAGATAGGACTCTATAAATGGTGAATTATGGAGACTCTTTTATGATTTTAGGGGGCTACTTTTCAGGCATGCATGCCTACCATTAGGTCGACAACACAAAAAATGATTTACATAGACAAATTACGTCAGCTTTTTAAATGATTTTCTGGGGCTCTTTTTAGGCATTTCAGGGTGCTAAATCACCCTGATCCCCAGTGTATTTTTATGGTCGTGGCGAGTTGCAATTTTGACCTGAAGACAACCAACGCCACTGAGAGTGTCGTAGTATGTTGGTTGGGCCTTCATTTTTTCATACAATGGTTCATGGTCTTGGGTCCGATTCCCAGCCATGGCACGCATGTCCTTCAGGAAGACACTTTATATCCATATATTTGTTGCTCTCAACCCAGCTGTAGTACATGGGTACTTGGCAGGAACAGTGGCGTAGCTACGGGGGGGCACGGGGGGGCACGTGCCCCCCCAATCGTTTGGCAAAAAAAAAAAAAAAAAAAAAATGACGACCTGACATGAAGCCAAATGTGTCTACAATGTATATCATTCATTATTATCACGTTTTATTTAATGTGTGATAATAATCATTATCAACGATAATAACCAAGAACATAACAGTCGTTCCCTAGTACTAGCATTATAGCGCACCTATATCAGTTTGAAGAATCCTTCCAATATAGCGCCTTATGCAAATTTTCAGTCCCGTCCGCGAGGATCGACGCTCACCGCATTTCAGAAGACATAGAGCGCGTATAGGCCTAACAAACTTCCTAGCACGGTAAATCGTTTATCATACCAAGGGCCCTTTTAGGATCTTGAATCTGCATGCCTCCCGCTTTTATAGATAATTTTGACGCCTTCATGCAGGCTATAAAGGCGCATAGCTGCACTACGTAGTCCTAAATGTCTAGGTAAAGACAAACTTCTTTTACTAATTTCTTCACTCCAAATGCACCCGTTCCATTAATTCATGATGCATAATCTAGGCATATTGTTGATGATCATGATTGAAGGAGCACCAGTCATCTTCTCCAGAGTCGATATCTGCATCAGTTGAGCATAGGCCTACTGAAACTAATTCAAGGGACCCGAGCATAGCTGTTTTTTTTTAGTTTGAAAAGGACTGTAAATCTTAATTTTTGCCGCGCGCTTTGCGCGCATATTCTGAAATACTGATATATACGAAATTTATTAGACCCTCATCTATGATGTCTATAGCACACTATCATCGGAAAATAAAATAATTTGAAATAATATATCTTTTAGTAAATTCGGTCCATATGCGCTGAATGCAAATAAAATTGGAATATTATGTCCCCCACATTAGAAAGGGGAGGAGATTGTCCCCCTCCTTTGTCATTAAGTATGTTTGGTTCCATACTTATATACTTTATATTACGTGAAATTTCTGTCTTAGGTGTGCACCAAATCGCACAATTTCAGGCCCCAAAATACGAAAGCTCCCTACTGTGGGAGGGGGACACCCCCTCCCACACCCTCCCCCAATCGGTCGCTTCGCTTCCTCGCAATGTCTCCCCTCCACTTTTGCTTAGTTCCATTGGAGCTCAATGCCCTAGACTGGCTAGATGGCTCTATAGATGGCTCTATAGTATACAGGATCACGTGGATCCATCTCATGGGCTTAATCTTTCCTCGCTATTACCGTTTTAAAATACGCAACGAGTAGATTCACTATTATATACCATTTTAACACCCATGATTAAGACAATGATAAAGACAATAATGACCATACTTCTACAGTGATATTTTAAACACCAATTTCAAAAATTTTCCCACACGCTCCCCAAATAAATGTAGACAAGCATACGGCGTGAGAGTATTTGAGTCTGGTGTGTTTGTACACGTAGGTTTGATTGTGTGTGTATACTTTATCATGAGGGAAATGATTTCTTTAATTCAGTATTATCAAATTTCCTTCCAAGGTATGCACCAAATTGCATTATTTCAAGTAAAAATTTGCAAAAGCTCCCTACCGTGGGAGGGGGGACACCCCCCCTCCCACACCCTCTCCCCCTCAGGCGCTACGCGCCCTCGGGCTTGGTCGCTCCGCTCCCTCGCAGCTGTGCCCCCCCAATCACTTGACCCTCGCTACGCCACTGGGCAGGAATGTATTCCTCTAAATGTTTGAGCAGCCCATCATGGCAGCTCGGCTCAAGCCAAAGGTAATAATGCTCCGAGCGCTTTGAGACTTTTTTGCTAAAGCAATGAAAGTCATTAAAATAGGTAATTTTGGGCGCACCAAGAGCTTGCTGGTAAATTTCTTATTTATAATAATTGATCATTTTCTTGCCTTTAACTGTTTTAAAAAAAAATTATTCTTTGTGTCTCTTGCTAGATATCTTTTGGTGGTACTGAGACAAAGAACTTCTGGGACCCTGTAATTGTGGAGATGGGCCAACGAGGCTGGGAGCTGGCCTGCGTCCTGGAGACTCCGGAGACCAAGGTGAATGGGATGAGCTCCATGACATTAACTGTGCTGCTCTTTTTCCAGAGGCCTATCTATTACCCACCTGCATAGATAAACAGGTCCTATTCCATCACCCCCCGATTCCCGAAATCCTTCTCTTCTCTCTGGAAACGGCCTGTTATCCGCCCTCCCAAACATGATCTCCTGGACTCTTTAACTGGAATTTAATAAGGAGGTTAATGCTTATGGTTTTAGCTCTATCACATTAACTCTAGTTCTCTTCTACCAGAGACCCATCTATTGGCCACCTTCCTAGATAAACAGGTCCTTTCCCATCACCCCCGGTTCGCCTTTCCTTCTCTTCTCTCTGGAAATGGCCTGATATCCACCCTCCCAAACATGATCTCCTGGACTCTGTAGCTGGAAGTCAAATGAGGAGGTTAATGCTTATAATGTTAGCTCTATCACATTAACTCTGGTTTTCTTCTAGCAGAGACCCATCTAATTGCCTTCCTAAATAAGCTGGTCCTATCTTAACCCTCCGAGTGCCAACTTAAATGTTAAGAATCCAATAGACCCAGTATACAAATGATGCACAGGCATGAGTGGATCGGTAAGAATTGGATGCACGAGTTTAACTTTGGTATGGTTTAAACCCACGAGCGCAGCGAGTGGGTTTTAGACCATTTCCAAAGTTAAACGAGTGCATACAATTCTTACCGATCCACGAAATATGCCTGTGCAGCATTTGTTTTATAAAATGGGCGCGAACAAATGTGAAAATCAGACTTTTTCCCAGTTATGGCTAAATTGGCTAAATTTACCGACCCATGGTTTGAAAAGTACCGACCCATGGTTTGAAAAGTACCGACCCATGGTTTGAAAAGTACCGACCCATGGTTTGAAAAGTACCGACCCATGGTTTGAAAAGTACCGACCCATGGCTGCAAAAGTACCGACCCATGGCTGGGAAAAAAAATAGGATTTTCATTTATTTTTTTTAATTTTGTTATGCCGCACATACATATTACTTTGATCAATGCAGAATTAGAACTAAATAGAAGAGAATTGAGAGACTTACCATGTAATAACTGTAGAAACTGTAGCAAACTCCAAAAGATGAACTCTATATGTACAAACTCTGCTAAACGCCAGAACTTTCCAAAAGTCCACTAAAAACGATTGAACTGTCAAACAATTTAACACATTTACATACAGTGCCACTAGTCTATGCTAGTTGTGGATGTGCACCACACAGTCTGTGATATTGAATGTGTGACTGGCGCTCCTCACACTGTTTTGTCTGCTGTGTCAAGAGACAAAGTGGGACTGATACTGCTGTTGCTGGTGCCTGTGCCGTTACTATGCTTGATGCCGATGGCGAGATCAGGACCTCGTTGATATTGGTACTAGTAGAAGTACTAGTACTAGTAGTAGAAAGATTGCCCGTCTGCCCAGCGTGAGAAGCAGTTTGTCCGTGATGGAGATGGTTGCTGATTTTCTCACTCATCTCTTTCTTGCGCACATCCGATGTTTTTGTGTAGGTCTTGATGGAAGATTCACTCCGGTGCCCACTGACACTCATGATGTCGCGAGTTTCAAATCCAGCCTGATCAAGGGTAGTGATACACGTACTACGTAGACAATGGTTTGTATACATCTTGCTGCATTTTGCTCCCTTGGAGATGGTTTTCATTTTGTCGGCTAGCGTGTTTATGCCGACAGGAGTAGTCTTGTACCATGGATCAGTTTCACAGGTTGGTTGCTTGGCTTTTGGAGTTTGCCAAAGCCATGGGCACGAATCAGACAGCTTAGAAACATACTTTTCGTATGTTTTCACCGGACATTGGTCACTGTTCATGTCTCTGATTTCATACATACGCCCTCCGACGGCCTCGTCATCATTTTCTCTGTGATTTTTTGTGAGATTGTCTCGCTTAGTGACATAACGTAGCCCGTTTTCATCAGTAGACACGATGAAGTCACTGGCTTTGAAGGAACGCACATTTTCTCTTCCCCGGTTGCAGAAGTACATCATAAGGTCAATAAAGACCTTATTTTGGAGCCCAGCTGCTGTGTTACAATCCAACATTTCAGAAGCCTGAATCTTTTGCATGTCTTCAGCACTGATGGGTTCCTTGTGTTTTACACTACCCAGTCCCTCTTTCTTCAGTTTCACAGAGACAGCCTTGTACATTCTCGCACTCTGGGGAAAAGCTCTTTCTTTGTAATGTCTACATTGTACTGATCAAGATAATGCCTTTGAACCCCATACCTGATGTACTGGAGGGATTTCTTTGAGTACAGCGACCCATCTTCCTTCCGTAGCGCTGCATAAAACGAAGCCAGTAGCGAGTCCAATTGTGATGCATCTTCACGTACACGGGCTGAAATGTCTAGTAGATTCACGTCCTTTAGCTTCGCAAAGCTATCAAGCTTGGAGAATCCGAATTTGATCGTTTTCTTTGTGCTTTTGGCATCCGCATCATCCAAAAGTTCTGCTAATTCATCATCATTTAGCATTTCGAATCTCGGAGAAGGTCCCGATCTCGCCATCTTGAGCTTCGGCACAGGCATACAGTCGCGGCGCGAGAATTTCAGCAATAAAATTTGATCGAATACTCGCTATCGTCAATACGATTGCACTATCGTTGCAGTATCGCTAAATAACTGAAAATCTAGCCATGGATCAGTAAAAAAAATTTACACGCTAATTGACCAATCAGAATGCAGGGATTCTTCTACCCATTTTATAATAGCTTATTCCACCATTCACTTAAACATGAATAGAAAAGGGGGTTCAGCTTGTAAGAAATCTGATTACTTTAACAACTGATGTATTGTGTGCATAATTTAGAACAAACCAATAGATCTGATTCTATGACTATTGGCTGATCTTATAGTGCAAGTTCTGTTTTCATGACGACGCTTGCATCATATTATTATTACCCCCGTCATCAGATACACACTGCAATCAATCTAGCGCACAAAGTGCACATTTTCCATTCCCTGGGAAACATTCCAGCTAGGTACCCCGTAGGTGCACACAGGGCTAAGGAATCGCCTTCAGGGTTTCTGGTGTACCTGAAACTGGTCTTGTCTGAACTTTCTTCCAGATGTCTATAATAGCACTAGCTCACAAAGTGCACATTTTCCATTCCCTGGGGAACATTCCAGCTAGGTTCCCCGTAGGTGCACACAGGGCTAAGGAATCGCCTTCAAGGTTTCTGGTGTACCTGAAACTGGTCTTGTCTGAACTTTCTTCCAGATGTCTATAATAGCACTAGCTCACAAAGTGCACATTTTCCATTCCCTGGGAAACATTCCAGCTAGGTACCCCGTAGGTGCACACAGGGCTAAGGAATCGCCTGCAAGGTTTCTGGTGTACCTGAAACTGGTCTTGTCTGAACTTTCTTCCAGATGTCTATAATAGCACTAGCTCACAAAGTGCACATTTTCCATTCCCTGGGAAACATTCCAGCTAGGTACCCCGTAGGTGCACACAGGGCTAAGGAATCGCCTTCAAGGTTTCTGGTGTACCTGAAACTGGTCTTGTCTGAACTTTCTTCCAGATGTCTATAATAGCACCCACCTCCCTCTTTCTGCAAATGTGTCTGTGACCTGCTAATGGGACATGATATTGAATTTATTCAATTTTGTATACTAACATTGTGGTTCTCTAAATTTCTGATATTTCTATCCACATTATTGACATTTGTGATTTGTGTTTTGTGCGGGAGGTATATAAAGAAGTTTTTTTTTTTTTCACATGGTAGTAGTGATGCATGTATGCTTATACAAATTTGTTTTGTGTTTTACCTCACCTTTGGTTTTGCACCCATCTGTGTAGTCATAGATGGTAATGGTACAAATGAATACAATATAATCATATAATTTGCAACTAGCTATCAAATAGAAGTATTCAGTTGCCTGATGATTGCCGTTACCCTCAGCATCAAACTATGAGAAGCAACTCTCCCAGTAATTGTGTTATGTTTGTTTTTGATATTGTAGATTCAAACTACATATGTATCAGTGTAGAGGGTTGGGTTGTAAACTCATCACGCAGAAACAAAATCGTAGACATTTCTTTGAACTTTGGTGTCTTTGTGACGGTTTACTGAAACAATAAATAACAAACATAGTATAATACATAGAAGGAATAACATAGACAGAATAACGTAACTTTAATCAGCACGTGTACATTCAAATAGTTAAATCTCGTTGCAAATTTCAACAGTTATATACATATCTAAAAGCGATAACGATATTCAGCAGATTGATCTAAACAACGAATGATTGATTTAATTATATTGCTTATAGTTTAACAACTTCAATAAATCATGTGTATTATATAGATGCGCATTACAAACATTTTATATAAAGAGTTGGATACAGTGAGCATTACAAATACAAATTATACAAAGTAGAAATATCACTCACCAAACTGTGAATCCCTCTTAATTATGGTGACTTATCTTGTCTCGAACATGACTCACAGTGACTTGGGTACAATAATGTATGGAAAATTATACAACAAGAAATTAAACTGTTTTGTTTGTAAGCAAAAATAAAAAAGCGTGCGCAATTCAAAATATAAGCGCATATATAATTTGTCCATTATGACGTCATATAACATAGTTAATATACAATAAACGCATGCAGGAACATCTGCTGCTACACAGATATCTTGCTGTATATTTGTATATTTATGATTATAATAAAATTATAATAATCATCAGGCAACTGAATACTTCTATTTGATAGCTAGTTGCAAATTATATGATTATATTGTTTTAATTTGTACATTTTAAATAACATTGGCCAGTATTCTACTTAATGTACCAACTTAAGGTAGACTAAAAGGACGGAAATTACCAGTACCCACTTAGACCATTCCACACCTGTGCAATTTGATTAGCCCATTGATGGTTGTCATATGCCACTGGAGATATGTTAATTGTTCTTTCTCAGATTTAAATTCCAGTAGAATGGTTTTACAAGTCGGCTTTTAAATTTACTGTCCTTTTAATCCTGAGATCAAAAGGACATAATATTACTTGTGGCTTGTTAAATCATTTCATTGGAATGTCGAGCATTTTCATTGTGGAAGGAATTATGTGTGAAATCACTGCTTTTTTATGGTCTTTCATTAGAATTATATTAAATTAATTGCATTAATGACATTGGTGTTGAAAACAAATTTTAAACTTATCTTCTGCAACTAGCATTCATTTATATTTATACTTTGAGTGTGTTTGACATAGAGAGAAAGTAACATTTTATATATATATGGTGAATCTACATGTACATTTTAAATACCGTCAATGAGTATTGTACATTTATCTATCTTGTAATGATTTTTTAAATTGCATGAATCCTTGCATTTAAATGATTTCAGTTGTAAATGTTAATGTTAAGGTATAAGCATTGAAGTAATATAGGATTAAGACCTGAAAAAGTATAATAATAATAATATACCGGTACACGATTTATTACAGAATGTTGGATGGGAAAAGAAGTTAATACATTGCAACCTCATTATAATGAGCACCTTGGGTTCATTGAACTAACATTTTTATATCAGATATCTCATTGAATCAATAATAGAATACATTGAACAAAATGCATCACAATTTGAGGTACCTCGTTATAAAGAGGTTCCACTATAATACTACTAGTACTAAGGATAAAATAGTTTTGATTTATAGCACCTACATGTATAATGTTTAAATGTCCACAACAAACAACAATGATTACACATCTGTTGAGTTTTAATGGTTCATGTTTAATGTGACTGCTCGGATACGAACTCCATATTGTAGACTGAAGATAGCAGCATATTCCTGGGTCGTGCGCATGCACGGTATGGTATCTCTCAAAACGGATTAAAACAAATTAAACAACTAACACTTACGATACTACAGCACCCAATTTGAAGTATCATCTCTAAGCACTTTGACAACTCCAGTCATTGGATACCAGCAGCATTATCATAATCATTCCACCATATGTTAAAGTGCACTTTCTACTCCCTTTGGAGCTTTTCATTCTGGCAATTAGGTGCACATAGCAGTGTACGTTGCTTGAATCCTACATTTACAAAGTCCCCTTTCATTAACTTGAGTAGACTATATATAGCCATAAAAATAAGGGCAAAGCGTCTAGCTAAAGGTTATAACTTGTTACTGTTGGGTATCATACCTACAACCTTTGCATCGGTAGACGAAGGCACGGACCAGTAATTATTCCACACCACTCCGGGTTTTTATAGATTTTTTTAATAGGATTTTTTGTTAGACATTACCTGAAATATTTTTGCCAGTACAACTACATGTATGTGCAATGTTTTCTTTCGCCACAACAGTTACATTTTTGAAATAAATAATTTGTGCCTTTACCTTAAAAGAGTTTGTTACTAGTATGGAAATTGAAAATGGCTGAATGTGCTGTAAATGTTTGTATTCAAGTAGAGCTTGCCTCCAACTATCCATCTGTTGTGGAACGGTTGTCCTTTTAAAAAAAAACTTTTTATACTTATATAATTATTTTCAAATATTCAAATCAAGTCTGTCAAAGCCTTTATCTTAGTTTGATTACATTTTCTACGTTCAAAATGATTTTGCAGCGAAACCTTTCATAATATGAGGAAATATTTTCTGATTTTGCTTTAATCTGTGTGGCTCTGTTATTTTAATGTGGACACACAGTGGGGTTATATAATGCATTTAAGTTTTACCTAGCTTATTCAGAAGAAAACAAAACGTTACGCTTTTACTACCAGCAAGTTTGTTCCTTGTCCTAGATATTGAAAACTATACATAATGTACATGCATAGCAACAGAGTTTTGTTCAAAGAACTTAAATGACAACAACCAGGTTTATTAAGTATACTGATAACTATGTTTTCTTTGTTATACATGCCTTTGTATAAATTATGAAACTGGTTTAGTCCCCTAAACAAAGACTGGTATTATGTGTGCATACAGTGTATTATTACTTCAATTATTTTTATGCCTCCGCAACGAAGTAGCCGGAGGCATTATGTTTTCGGGTTGTCCGTCCGTCCGTACGTACGTACGTACGTCCCGTTCTCGTGATCGCGTTATCTCAAGAACCGATTGACGGATTTTCACCAAACTTGGATCATGTATGTATCTTGGGGGGGCGATGATCTGATTAGATTTTGGGGTCATGAGGTCAAAGGTCAAAGGTCACAGAGCTCATTATATATGCAAAAATAGCTCGTGATCGCGTTATCTCAAGAAGGGATTGACAGATTCTGACCAAACTTGGTACATGTATGTATCTTGGGGGGCCGATGATCTGATTAGATTTTGGGGTCATGAGGTCAAAGGTCAAAGGTCACAGAGCTCATTATATATGCAAAAATAGCTCGTGATCGTGTTATCTCAAGAAGGGATTGACAGATTCTGACCAAACTTGGTACATGTATGTATCTTGGGGGGCCAATGATCTGATTAGATTTTGGGGTCATGAGGTCAAAGGTCAAAGGTCACAGAGCTCATTATATATGCAAAAATAGCTCGTGATCGCGTTATCTCAAGAAGGGATTGACAGATTCTGACCAAACTTGGTACATGTATGTATCTTGGGGGGCCGATGATCTGATTAGATTTTGGGGTCATGAGGTCAAAGGTCAAAGGTCACAGAGCTCATTATATATGCAAAAATAGCTCGTGATCGCGTTATCTCAAGAAGGGATTGACAGATTCTGAACAAACTTGGTACATGTATGTTCCTTGGAGAGCCAATGAACTGATTAGATTTTGGGGGTCATGAGGTCAAAGGTCACAGGGCTCATTATATGTAAAAGTAGCTTGAGATTGGAAATCTCAAGAACTGAATATCAGATTTCAATCCAAATTGATACCTGAATGTATCTTAGGGAACAATTGTAGTCATTAGATTTTGGGGTCATGAGGGCAAAGGTCAAGGTCACTGATAGCTCATAATTGTGATACGTCAAGATCTAAAAGACAGAGTACCATCAAAATTGAGTTAACAGAATTAATTCAGTGTACAGAATTAATTCAGTGTACAGTATATGTTGATTTGGGCTTGATATAAATAAATTGCGTAATGGCGGAGGCATCATTTTCGACTGCGCGCAGTCGAAGATCCATCTAGTTTTCTTTCATATGATTTTCATTCAATTGAATTCGTCATAATTGTAAACTTGTCCTTTCCTGGTGTCTTCCTAGAGCTTTCAATTTATCATACAGGTTATCTTACTGCTGACATGTACCTTTTGTAAATAGAAACCAAATTGCACCTTTTAAAATATTTATATGTATATGTCTGTGTGGATAGAGAGATGTTTTATTAACAAAATTAAAGTTCTACCCTTTATTTGGTAGGTGCATTAAAATATAGAAAGTTGTAAATAGCAAAAATTAAACTTATTATTTGGGTGAAAGTTCCATTATAATTGTACAGACACCTGATGCTAACTCTTCATTAAAGAAATTGAACAAGAATAGTACTAATTACTTTTTAAATCACCTATATATATGTGTGAAGATTGTGTGTGCAAATGTAGGGGACTTTCCTCCTGTTTTTGACTTAATAAATGTGACATGTTAAATTAATAAATATTGTTGTTATAAGGAAAGCTTAAATCTGTTTATTTTGGAGTTAAGTTTATAGGAAAGGTGATCTGATCAATGTTCATATTTGCTCCTAGTATACTTGTAAATCTAACATTTGTAATTTGTTATGTGGCTCATTTTTTTTCTTTACTGTACCTCAAGTGAGAATGCTAACCTCTTCACAAACTTTCTTGCAACAGCATTGAACTAAATTATATACTTTTATACTCGTACACATACATGTATGTACGGTAAGCCTTAAAACATACAGTGGATGAATATGTAGATAACTTGTGGTGGCCTTCTTACATAATTTGTTTTATAAGATTGCCCTGGGCATTAGATGTTTCATTCTGTATCTATGTATACAATTAAAACTTTAATAAGATTTAACAACACTATTGAATTGCCTATGTGCATACTAGTACGGGTAGCTGTAGTTTAATATATTGCCATTAGATTCAAATTGCATACATCTACATGTATGTATTTTGAAACAGCTGAAATATGACAGTAAATATTGTAACTCAATAATTATGATTTATTTTTTGTTATGTGTGTGTCGATTCTAAATACATCTGGATTGCAAGTATATGTACATTTAATACATAAACTACATAGTTCAACACAAATCTTTTATCAGAAAGTTATATTTAATAAATTACTTAGTTCAATACAATTTGTTTATCAGAAAGTTATATATTTGATAAATTACATAGTTCAGTGCAAATCTGTCTAATTTAATGCTATGATTCATTTTACAATTTTGCACCTACATGCAGTAGCCTACGCATGAGTTGTAGCCTATTGAACTTGTAGAGTGGCGTTCGTGAATTGCATTCCTTTGCGTTTTTGCGCGTATATGTTTGTACATTTTTGCATACAGAGCTTTATGAATTTATGAGAGGAAATTTAATACAAAAACTTGAGTACTGCTGTAAAACTATCCTAAATGTTTGTGTATCATGTAAATTTTAAGCTGCTTGACTTCTAAAAAAACGTAGTGGATGATATGTACACAGGCTAGTATTTAAGCATTTTATTCTGGTGAGTTTGAAAATAAATAAATCATGTATTAATTCATTGTTTTGTGTCCATGTATCACAATTTCTAAATTTTTCACTGTTATATCTGTGTATGTACATGTATTTGCTCCGTTGACTTGGTTTTGTTAATTGGTTGAAACTGCTATGTGTGTGTGTGAACGCGTGCATGCTTGTGTATTTGTGTGAACCTGACAAGCTTCAGAAGCACGTTTTACATATAAAATAGTCTTTGGAAAATCATAATTTAATGACTTTTATGATAATTTTAAATCCTATAAAATAGTAGAACTTATACAGTGGAACCTCGTTATAAAGAGGTCGGATATAACAAAACCCTCTTACAACAAGGGAATTTTGCTGGTCCCAGTTCATTATATTTATTTGTCTTCTTACCCTGATATAATGAGAAACCTGATATAACAAGGTAATTTTCATGGTCCCAATGACCTCGTTATAACGAGGTTCCACTGTACTACAATAAATGCATTAAATGTTTGGTAAACATAAAATCATTAAACTGTAATTATCTGGTCATGAAACATTCAAGCAACGTGAATTAAGAAGCAGAGCAAAATATGCATGCACAGTTTACATTATTAATTGATTATCTCAAAATATTTCTCCATGTTTAAGAAGAAGAAAAAAAACGCACTTAAAAACGGCTAATAAAATATCTAAAATAATACGTGAACCATGTAAAAATGCCAGAAGTTGTGTGTCGATTTTCATTTCAAAGACCACGTTTCAAGCTTATTCATGGCTAATTATTCTGCGGAACGGCGGGTCGGCAGATATTGATGATTTTTGGGTGTATTGAACGGCATGAACGGCCGATATCTTGGAATTTATTGTAGGAGCTGAAAAGGGGGGTCTCGAAGGCGGCACATATACCTATCATGCCAGGTATATGGAGTAACCCCCCCCCCCCCCCCGGGTCCGAGACATAGTTGAGGTAAAGAACAAGTATGGACACAACCCCCGCCCCTCCTCACCCTCCCAACATAACTGGCTACGCACCCGCGTCCAAAAAAAAAAGCGTAGAAAGGGTGTCAGTTATACGGCGTCGTCGACGTTTTCCAAAGAAAGTGTTTGTTGTTGGCACTCATTAGAAGAAAAAAAACCCTCAAAAGGGCGATGTTTTAGGTAAATTATAGGGTCCAATTCAGAGGTTGATGGACACGGGTGGGTAGCACGTTTGTACGGCAGTGACCCCCGGGGGACATCGATCCTTCTATCTCTGAACTCCCTTTCATCTCCACCTCCCTCCGAACCAATGTCCCTTTCCTCACCCCTTTGTGGCATAGGGAATAAGAACGACGAATTAAACAATACTGCAGAGGTAACTTGCCGATTGGTCTACAGCCATTTGGTCTACTCCCATTTAGTCTACTAGAAAATCATAAATCTGGGGGCTTAATTATTATAATTATGGATAGTGATTTGGGTTAGGGGTGTGGATATATGGTTAGGGTTAGGTTTTGGGTTAGGCATTGTGTTTGGAGTTGGGCATATTGAAGTTAAATGCATCAGGTAGTAGACCAATTGAGTTGTAGACCAAGCGAACATAAACCACTGCAGAGGCCTGGGAATACAGTCAATCATAATATGATCAGTGGGCACCCGTCTATATCAGCCCACCTGCCTATAGTGGCCACCAAACGTGTCCTCACACAGAGGAAAACAATGTTATAGAACCAGTATATAAAGGTAACCTGTCTACAGTGGTCACTTTTCTTGTCTCCCTTATATAGGTGGTCACTGTACACATGTTTGACAGTATTAATAATAGTTATTTTTATATCAATAGTTTGACGAACAAAACCAGCCAATAGCGACTGAAAGTGTTTTATTTTAACGATGTTGAATTAACAATTATGATTAACGGCATAGTATCAAATAATACATTTGCCGTTGCATAAGTAACAGACAAATATCTTACTATATCCATTATGTCCTCTCGTTTCTAAATTTCCAAAAATTTACCGAGTTTGAACAATGATCATAAATAAGTGAATGAGCAGCGCTTAAAGGGACTGAGTAACATTGTCCAGATCCTCAAAACTTACTTGGAACTGTAGTGGGTTTCTCATACCTTATTATTATATTCATATTAACGATAAAAGCATGGGACAGGTTTGATTTTTAAAAAAACATTACAGCTTTATAAGAGTGATACGACTTGTAAGTCTTGTATTATACATTATACGATTGTATTGTATATTTATGATTGATCATTTTTCTGAATTTAATAAGAATGCACTTGAACAAAAATGAATTTGAATTTCCATTCCGTTCAAAAGATATTGACGATTGAAGTGTTCAGATATGACATTTTCTACGGGATAATTTCATGCCGTGCACAAAGTAAGTATACAATGAGTTCGTAAATATCACTTTGCATTTTGGCTCATATATCAGCCAATTAAGGTGAAATTTTCACACATTACTTTGTGGACATATCAGATCACTCCAATACACATTTTATTAATCACACATCACCTTTTGCACTTACCAACAAAGTTCTTAGATGGTCTTTGAATACAGAATCGCAAAGTCATTGTGTCGTATTAAATACGTCACAATACCCTTGTGAGTTTCAACGCGCGTTTCCTTGCCAATCACGTTGCGCAAAGAGCTAGAGAGGTATGATAATTATATAGCATGTCATGTCATGAATGACAACAGAACGCTCGCAAACGGTTCGTGATCATCTTTGAACAGCATATCCTCCTAAAGAAGATGGAGTTGTTCAATAATAACAAGGTTGCGTCAAATGATGCATTGCCCCTTATCAGTAAAGGGCAAATTGTCCCCCTTGAAGAAAGGTACCCGAGGAGGGACAAACACCGAAATACCCGTCTTTTGATGCAGAAAATGCAAATAGAGATAGACGCATGTGAGTATTCTCATTTACCACATACAGATAATGGTTTGTCTCATACATTTCTATATGTTGTTGTTGTTGTTGTTCTTCGTCTTCTTCTTTCACTTTTTCTATTTCTTGTATTCATGTTCTTGATCTTCCTCTTCTTCTCCTTCTTCTTCTTGTTGTTTCTTCTTCTTCTTCTTTATTTTCATCCTTCTTCTTTTCTTTCTTCTTCTTCTTCTTCTTCTTCTTCTTCTTCTTCTTCTTCTTCTTCTTCTTATTCTTCTTCTTCTTCTTCTAATTCTTCTTCTTCTTCTTCTTCTTCTTCTTCTTCTTCTTCTTTTTCTTCCTCTTCTGTTGGGACGATTCATTTTTATTAAAACATGTAGCATATCTTGACACGAGTATGTTCATATCTTCATAAGACAGCGATCATAGAGATTTTCCCATTCATTTTAACACTTTTGTATTATACGTTGAACTCAAACAAAGGGTAAACATAAATTATTATTTTGTGAAAACTGAACAAAATTTTAATTTTGTGTATGGGGAGTTGTCCACAACTTTGCCAGAGTACGTTGCCAATTTGAGTCACTCGAAGAAATACATGGCTCTTTTCAAAGAGCCATATATTTCTTATTTCCTGACGGTTTGTGATCAATTGTTCAGGGACTGCTCATCCTATTTATTGTCTCATAGTTTATACAATTTGTCTGGATTTAATTGTCCTTTAAGAGTAGGATCTTTGTGAAATACCCTCAGATAATGCAAAGTTCATTCACTTATGTTAAAGTCAAATCCTATGAATTTCTATGATCATTACTGAATTACATAACGTTTGACCATGATATGAAAACAAGAATGAATCGTTGACTTCTTTCAGTAGTTGATGTACCAAAATGAATTTAAGATTCGTGATGTGTTTTTTTTCGTAATGAGAGAATGGAGATAAAATTGAATTTCATGACTTTTTAAGAACTATGAACTACAAGATCTTACTAACTTTCAAGGTCTGGAAGAAAAAAAAGTCGAACTCCACGACTTTCCATGTTTTCCAGGCAGTGTGGACCCTGTAATGGGCATATCGGTATATTAATTTATGATAAATTATAATGATGTTTTTTTGATAATTGCTATATTCCACATTTCATTACGCAATAATAACATTATATGAGTCCTACATATCGACTCGCAACACCTGTATACATCTGCACCACTCTATCATCATGACTGTATCTATAGGCGAACGAGATCTCAACAAACTTAAAAAAGGAATACCAGCACGTACCGCTGGGGGCAAAGTTGCCCTACCGGATATTAATGACCGGCCAGCGACGCCACACCCAGAGGGGACTCTTCCCAGTAATGCTGTAGCAAGCCCTGCGCCCATAGAAGGCATCATAAGAAGGCACCCGCCCGTCAACTCACAGCCCAATTATCAATATACAGGTATATCAGTGTTGAATGAAAATAATATGTATGCAGAATTTTTTTAAAATCATGATTATAAAATGTAGCACTTGATGTATTGTATACTATGATAATTTAAATTATGATAAACATAATTATCTTTTTATGAATAAATTGGTGTATTCCACACTTCATTACGCAATAATAACATAATATGATTCCAATATATCGACTCTCAAGACCTTTACATTTATCATCATGACTATATAGGTGAAAGAGATATCAGCAAAATTGAAAAAGGAGTACCGGTACCAAATTTTACCGCTAGGGGCAAAGTTCCCCTACCGGAAATCAATAACCACCCAGCGACGCCACACCCAGAGGGGACGATTCCCAAAACCGCTGCTGTATCAAACCCCAGACCTCCTACTTCTAAACGGCCAACTAAGGGCAATCACAGGGCCGGGTTTCGACGCCGACTTCTGCGGGAGAAGGAGGCCCTGAAACTGAACTCACCTGGACCCGCAGAACAGGGTGAAATTACAGAGATCTAATGTTATTGTCCAGGCCTGGGATATTTCACAAACGTCCCAAGTCGAACCTTGCACTAAGTTGGACTTAGAACAATCTTGTCGAATCTTTAAACACGTTCTTTTAACAGGAATGAAATTCTGATAAAATTACCATTTTCTTTTTTATCATGGAGACTTCAAGTTATTTATGTGACATTTTGTGGACAGTTTCAAATATTACTATTAGCATTTAGGCTCTTGAAATGAACTTGTCGATGGAATGGACTACTACAGATGTTACCTTTCTAAGAATATAATTAATTGGTGGTGGTACCCTTTAATTCGAGCGTTATTCGATGCTTCCAAAAGTACGCACTCAGTGAATTCACCTTAGAGTGAACATAGAAGAAAGTACTGTAATTTCTTCAGTTCCAAGCATTGAAGAAATCACTTATCATTCAAATATTGTTAAAGGGGTATTCCGGGCCTGATCAAACTATTCGTCATTTGAATAAGCAGAATAAGAGGCATAATTGGTGAAAGTTTGATCAAAATCGGACAAGAAACGCGAAAGTTATACTTATTTGAACATCATGTGGTAATGAGCGATCGTTTCAAAATTGCCGCCATATGTAACATCATTGACAAGCAACTTGCCATGGCTTTAGTACATGAAAATACACTTATTTCTCATTTTCGTTGATATAAATTAATTTTTCTCTGCTTGTTTTCACAAATTCATAGAAGAATATCGATGGGCCAACCTCTCTAGAATTTGTAAGCTCATAAATTTGCTTTGTTATTAAGAAAATTTAAATTTTGTAAAAGTTCCATGTAGAAGTCAAAATGGCTGCTGCTCGCAAGTGACGTCACGATCGATAGCAATTTCGAACGATACTAAAAATCAGAGCAAAGTTCATCATGTCATAACTTTTTTATTGCTCTACCGTTTTGGATCAGATTTTTGATCATGATTCTTCATATTCACTTCATTTTATAGCAAACATCACATATCTGGGGTGGAATTCCGCTTTAATGACTGTGGTGTAGCGTTGTCGGACTGATTGGGGGAGGGGGGGGGGGGCACGCAAACTTATTGGGGGGCACACCTTATGTATTTCTTTGTTTTAAAAAAAAAATGACCCCTTATCATGTTTTCTATTGTTTTTATTTTTCTGAAAATTATTGGGGGGGGGGCACACCCCCCCCCCCCCCCCCCCCCCCCCACCCCGTACCTATATACGCCACTGGTTAATGATGTATAATATCCCATCCATAGTGATTTCTTGCAGTAAAAACAGGAATTTACCACATGATTTTACCATCCTTTGTAGATTCCCCACATCTCCTGCAATACCATGCCGAATGTAAAATTTGTACATTGTATTTGCGATTTTCTGAAATGTATATTTGTGTGAACAATTTTTTTTTAGAGATCTAAAAAAAAAAAAAAAAAAAAAAATTGAAATTGAAATCTGTTTCAACTGCAGGTCAGGATACCAAGCCGAAGAAGCGCGAGGGAGGTGACGTCATCAACGGACCCCACGGACGCCTGCTCTGGAAGAGAGCGCAGTTGGGCCAGTCCCATGAATACAACCCCTGTGGTCAATAGACCGGATGTGCGTGGAAGTGCATGGTGGCAACCATTGTAGGGCTATATTATAGGTCGGCATCTGGCAAACAGTGCAATGCTCCAGCGCCCCTTTGATATCAGTCTGAATATTGATCTATCTGACACCTAATATCTTTGACAAGTCTACAAACCCCATTATAACCCTTGTACCTATCACATTAAGTCCGTGCAATTTATAGTTACTGAAATAGATCAATCCTATAATACCATTTTTGTTACTACTTACGAAACACTGTTGATAGGGCTAACCACAATCAAACTCCAGTTTGATCAATTATAGTCGCAAGGGTTTGGTTCGAATGATTTACCCTACTCTCCTAAATATAATGAAACGAATCCTGACTTTACTTTAGAATGAAGCTATGAATTATAATTTTCTGATTAAAATTCGAAGGGAAAATATAGGCCTGAAAATAAATCTTACACAAATTCAGTTGACTTAGCAATTTAACTATAAACTGTTTGTTTATATTTCTAAATAAAATATGGAAATACTAGTTCAGATACAAGCCCCACATGCATCTTATAAACTTCATAGGTAAACATTATCATTTTTATCTTTTAGAATGAAAATTCTAATGGAAAATATTATCCTTTCATCAGTTACTACAACTTGCTAAAATCAAGCCTTTATCCCACACTTAGCGCTTACCCTGATCTTTAATCAGATTATTGTCTCTGGCCAAATGTTGTATATCATGTGAACTGACGTGTCCTTCTCTTTCTATGTCACCCTTTAACTTTCTTCATGTACCTCAGTCTTCTCTTTTCTCTTCTTTTTATTTTTCTTTCTTGCTGTTGCTGTTGCCGTTCATCTTGTTCTGCTTTGTTGTTGTTCTTTTTCATCTTTTTCTTGTTTTCTTATCTTGTCCTTCCTATTCTTCTTTTTCCTCTTCTTCTCCATTTTCTTCATCTTCTTTTCTCCTTCTTCTCTCTTTTTCTTCCTCTTATTCTTTTTCTTCTTCTTCTTCCTCTTCCTCCTCCTCTTCTTCTTCTTCTTCTTCTTCTTCTTCTTCTTCTTCTTCTTCTTCTTCTTCTTCTTCTTCTTCTTCTTCTTCTTCTTCTTCTTCTTCTTCTTCTTCTTCTTCTCTTCCTCCTCCTCCTCCTCCTCCTCCTCCTCCTCCTCCTCCTCCTCCTCCTCCTCTTCTTCTTCTTCTTCTTCTTCTTCTTCTTCTTCTTCTTCTTCCTCTTCCTCTTCTTCTTCTTCCTTCTTTTCTCCTTCTTTCCTCTCTCTTTTCCTTTTCTGCAACCAAGTGAAATCAAGTTAATAAATTAAGAAAGAGCAAGTAAGTGTAAGTCATTTTAAACATTATTGCATGCAAATTGGTATTTTTCTATTGTCTTTCTCCCTTTCTCTCTTTTCTCTTCATTTTCCTCTATCTCTGCCTATTGTATTCTTCCCCTTTTCTCTATCCACTCCTGTCTTCTCCTACCCCTTTTCTTTTTTCTCTATTCTTTCCTTCATTTTCTCTATTCTTTTCTGCCCCTTTCTCATTTTGTATCCATCTTTTCCTTCCTTATTCTCATTTTCTCTACCTTTTCCTTCCCTTTCCTTTCCACTCCTCTCATCCTTTCTCCATGTTTCCTATGTTCTCTCTCTTTCCGTTCCTTCCTTCTTTGTTGTTCTACGTATTGCCTCTCCTGCTGGTGTGCTCTCTTTATTTTGTATCATCTCCTACGTTTTTGTTTACGTCTCATTGTCCGATGTTCAGTTCATTTGCTGTTTATCCCAAACCATACAACCATAACCTATTGTGAACCGCTTTACAAGGCTGCAGTTTTTCCTTTTCAAAGACATTTTATTGATGTCCACATAAATTCTTAAATTAAATATTCATAACATTATAATCTATCCCATATAACACCCTTTTCTTCGTATATAGAATAAATCTTAAGAAGAAAGCGCTGTCTCTGCCAGATGCCGATGTGTCTGTCAGACCTTGTCTAACTTCCCGCCTCTGCTAAACATCACCGCAGAGGGCAATTTTGCTCTACTAAAATAGTGTATCTGTCATCCACCACCACGTGCTCTAAAAAGTATCTAAACATAGTATGTTGGAAAAGTATAAGAAAAGTTACCAACAAAATTAATCTACAAACGATTCAAAACGTTAACAATTATTTAAAAAGAACCGTAGAAATATAACAAATCTATAACAAAGAGAGATATCCTTTAAAATTAACTAATATTCATCGGCTACGGTCTTCGGAAACCATTTGAAAAACCTAACATAAACGAAAAATCGGGAAACATAAAATTACAAACGATTTAAAACGATAACAACAATTTAAAAGAACCGTAAAAAATAAAACAAATCTATTACAAAGAGAGATATCCTTTAAAATTAACTAACATCCATCGGCTATGGTCTTCGGAAACCATTTGATAAAACCTAACAACTTAATTAGAAAAGGGGAACACATTGATAAATTAGTTATGGTTTGTGAAACATTAACAAAAAAGCATTCTGAAAATTGAAGAAAAAATACGTTTAGCATAAACAACTCTAGTCTCAAATAAAAAATATGAAAATATAAAAGATGGAGAAAAACAAATCTCATGTTATCTTCATGTCTTAAATAGAAATTCCAAAATAAAAACTTAACAACTTTATACGAGTTTGTCTTATATTTTCTTTGAATTGTATTTGAAATGTTATTTGTATGGACAGCTGGTTGAACAATTTCAGGATATTGAAATCGATGTGTACAGATAAACATGGTAGAGGCGACCGGAAAAAACATATTTCGATGTAAAGAAATCAGTTTGCATGTAAATGTACTCGTGCTTATAACATAAAGATAACATTTGTTTGTCTATCATCGGAAGTCTTTATACACAGGTTCGATTGTATTATCTCACGCATAGAATGCAATTTATAAAAAGCACCGCGTTGCTTCAAACAATTAGTATGTTTTGTTTATTTTATAGATATGAGCAATAGTACATAACAATGGTCAAAATAACAAAATATAGTTCCACAATCTCCGAAATAAATAGTTCATTAGAACTTTATTAAGAATAAATGCATAAACAGTTTCTTTGGTTGAACAACACTCATATTATATGGCCATAACAAACAATAATTCATTACATGTTGAATATATAATTTAATATATTTGAGCATTTCATTATGTAAAAAGGTATACAAGCTATACAAGCACTGAATTTGTAATAAATTATAATGAACAACTGACTAAGGCTGAACGTCAGACGGAATCCAACAATTGAACCGAGCCCCGCCTGACAGGTATTACAATATTTAGATAACTGGTTTGATGTATAACAAGTGACCAGAGGCACCCATCTACCATATACAGCCTTATTATTGTACAGATTACAATGTTTAGTATTTACTCTAGCCAATGGAATGACTTTTGGATCCTATTAACTTTATTTAAACAAAGTTATACTCGTCATATACATGCGTCTCTCCTGATATTGACTTCATTTAACAAAGTTATATTCGTCATATACATGCGTCTCTCCTGATATTGACTTCATTTAACAAAGTTATACTCGTCATATACATGCGTCTCTCCTGATATTGACTTCATTTAACAAAGTTATATTTGTCATATACATGCGTCTCTCCTGATATTGACTTCATTTAACAAAGTTATATTTGTCATATACATGCGTCTCTCCTGATATTGACTTCATTTAACAAAATTACACTCGTCATCTACATGCGTCTCTCCTGATATTGACTTCATTTAACAAAGTTATATTCGTCATGTACATGCGTCTCTCCTGATATTGACGTCATTTAACAAAGTTATATTCGTCATGTACATGCGTCTCTCCTGATATTGACTTCATTTAACAAAGTTATATTCGTCATGTACATGCGTCTCTCCTGATATTGACTTAATTTAACAAAGTTATACTCGTCATCTACATGCGACTCCCCTGATATTGACTTCATTTAACAAAGTTATACTCGTCATGTTCATGCGTTTCTCCTGATATTGACTTTATTTAACAAAGATATACTCGTCATGTTCATGCGTTTCTCTTGATATTGACTTCATTTAACAAAGTTATATTCGTCATCTACATGGGACTCTCCTGATATTGACTTCATATATTCGTCAAGTACATGCGTCTCTCCTGATATTGACTTCATTTAACAAAGTTATACTCATCTTACTGCGTTTCTCCTGATATTGACTTAATTTAACAAAGTTATACTCGTCATCTACATGCGACTCCCCTGATATTGACTTCATTTAACAAAGTTATACTCGTCATGTTCATGCGTTTCTCCTGATATTGACTTTATTTAACAAAGTTATACTCGTCATATACATGCGTCTCTCCTGATATTGACTTTATTTAACAAAGTTATACTCGTCATATACATGCGTCTCTCCTGATATTGACTTTATTTAACAAAGTTATACTCGTCATGTTCATGCGTTTCTCTTGATATTGACTTCATTTAACAAAGTTATACTCGTCATCTACATGCGCCTCTTCTGATATTGACTTTATTTAACAAAGTTATACTCATCTTACTGCGTTTCTCCTGATATTGCCTTCATTTAACAAAGTAATATTCGTCATCTACATGCGTCTCTCCTGATATTAACTTCATTTAACAAAGTTATATTCGTCAAGTACATGCGTCTCTCCTGATATTGACTTCATTTAACAAAGTTATACTCGTCATCTACATGCGCCTCTCCTGATATTGACTTTATTTAACAAAGTTATATTCGTCATCTACATGCGTCTCTCCTGATATTGACTTTATTTAACAAAGTTATATTCGTCATGTACATGCGTCTCTCCTGATATTGACTTAATTTAACAAAGTTATATTCGTAATGTACATGCGTTTCTCTTGATATTGCCTTCATTTAACAAAGTTATATTCGTCATGTATATGCGTCTCTCCTGATATTGACTTCGTTTAACACAGTTATATTCGTTATGTTCTAGCGCTTCTCCTGATATTGACTTCATTTAACAAAGTTATATTCGTCATGTTCTAGCGCTTCTCCTGATCCTTTATTGAACTTAGTTATACTTGTCATGTTCGGAGTTCCTGCACTTCTCTTGATATTCATTTTTTTTTTTTTTTTTTTTCGGGGGGGGGGGGGGGGGGAGGGGGGTAAGATAATGAAAAATGAGTGTACAATTCGCAAGAGCATACAATTTTAATGACAGAATAAACTTTATTGGATCGAAATTGGTTCAGTAACGACTGAAACATCAATACATATATCCGATCGGAATAAATCTGGGGCCTGTTTTATTCAATGGACGATGATTTTTCAAACAAAATTGTAAATAGAATGGCTGTTAACCGATAGTACTAGTAACAATAATGGAACATTTACCACAATCGAAACAGTTTCATGAAACGGTGCCCAGAATAAATTCCCATATCAATTGGGACCCTCATATAACACTATTGACAACATCATTGTCTAATCCGTACAGTTCAGCAAGTCTACCATTGCATTCCATGCCAAGGCAGTATTTCGCTGTATTACCAACAGGATATCCAAGGCATCAGGACCAGATGACATTCCTGTCAGGGTCCCTAAGGAATGCAGTCCAGAACTTGCAATTCCTCTCAGTAAAAGGAACTCCAAATCTCTCTCCTCAGAGATTTGGCCGAAATGGAAACATGAGCTTACCCACGGAAGGTCACATTTGAACCATCAAAATGCTAAACAATGACAATCTCAAGGAAACGAACCCCATCGGAATTGAGTTTAAGCCTATGCGGTTGTTAGCTGGAAGTGAAGTCTAATCCTGAGATCCTTACATTTGAATCCAAACTAACAAGGTCAAAGCGTATCTCACACATTACCACCCGAGCTGGGCAGAAACGTGGCTGTAAAGAATCAAAATACTACATGCAAAAGAGTATGATTGAAAAGTACTTACAAATATGTTGATATTGTCGTGTCAATCATATTTTTATAAATAGTTTCTTAAAAATCATAACAAAGAAGAAAAATGAAAGAGGATATTCCACGTGTGCTTGACAAACAGGGTACAACAACGCTTCTCCAAGTTACTTCTCCTTGTTAAACAGTTAAAGGGAGATACTATATAGGAAGAGTTGAGATACTAGGAAGAAGCCCCACGAACCAGTTGGGTTCGTTACCTCAACCGCCACCGATCTGACGAGGGGTCTCATGCCGTCCTCTTCCCAAGGCTGGTAGAAGATGAAGAGAAGTTTTTCAGCTTTTTCCGGGTCACACCGGAATTTTTCCGTAGCCTGCAGGAGACCATCACTCCTCTGTGTGAGAAAAATCACACCTCATTCAGAGCCCCTCTCCCGAAAGCACCCGGTGGACAAGAGGGTCAATATTTGCCTTCGAAAGGGCAGTTCAATAGTCAAGACATTCTCGACAGCGACTTAAGCAACGATCAAGGTTGAGGATTGTAGCAAATTGGAGGATTGTGTAAAATGGGCAGATCATGGAACATTATCAAACATCGACAACATTAAGCACGGAGCAAGTGAACCCACCATGGAGAGAAATATCAGAGGAACACTCGTGAAAATGTGTCCATACATTTGTCTCGTGTACAGCTTTTTGCTGAGCAACACGAGGTTTGCGGTTAAAGTTCGGAACATATGGAAGAAATAATCACACAGCTGAACTGATTAGCAAGTATGCAATCAACTGGTTGTTCCATGTAGCAGACAATTTCAGCAAGGAAAAACGAGGTGAAAGGGTAAACAATCACTGCACAAGAATACAAATTTTAATGAATCAGTAAGTTGGATACAATCTGGAACCTACTTGCTTGCATTGAAATATTAATGAGAGGAACATTTAGTGACCGAATCTGGAGATTCGAACTTAAAACCGAATGGGATGTTTTAAAAAATGTTCCTACATCACTGGAGAATTGAGGAGCAGATTTACATTACAAATGTAATTTTGTTTGTAAATACTAATGTTGAAGTCAGGCAACAAAATATTTGTTAGTATATTTTGTATATTTTTGTTTTACTCCATTGAAAGTTTGTCGATGAAAGGCCGTTCACGAGGCGAAATTAAATCGTGGTGATTAATAACATAAAAACTAGCAGCAACACACGTTTGGACCGCTGCTCTAGCAAGCCCCAGGCCCGTCGAAAGCATCATAAGGATGCACCCACCCATCGTCCCGAGACCTCCTTCCTCGAAACCAACTAAGGGCCATCACAGAGCCGGGTTCCGACGCCGACTTCTTCGGGAGAAGGGGGCCCTGAGACTAAACTCACCTGGACTAGCTGAACAAGGTGAGATTTAAGAGATCTAATATCACTGTCCAGGCCTGGGGTGTTTCACAAACGTTTCACAAAAAAGCCCAGATACATCAAGTACTGGGAAATTTGTCTGCAGGCGGTCCAGCTGATGCTCCTATTTCTTCGCAACAAATTGGGTCAACTATGCAGGGTGGATGCCTGTGTACATCTAGGACATGCTGGATCTACCAGAGACTGTCACGTCTGCCTTTGAAGAAGGACAGTTTGCTGTAAGAGAGGTACCAGGTAGCTTCAATGGAATCTGGAGTGACATGGGAACATATAAGACAGTCATCAGGGATAAAAGGAGTGACATCGGAATAGTCAGCTTGACAAGAAAGAGGTCTGCTCTCCTACGATGGATCATCACCCGTCAAATGACTGCATCCTACTCTTGAGCAGTTAAGGGAAGATGCTGCAGAGAACAACTCTCACAAGCAAACGAAGCCTGCTAATCTGAAGCAAGACGAAGACCATGTGAAAACATTGGCTAAGTTCATAGGGGCAAAACATGAAGAACCCGTTTTAGGTAGCTGAAGAGTGAAGATGACCAAACCTGTAAAGGTAACTCGATCTCATCAACGTGTCAAAAGGAATGCACGCAGCCAAATAAGTGCAGCACTCAGTACTTACTCAATGCGGTGGACCTTGGGATACATCAGTGCCATCAGTTTAAAAACATCCAAGAAGCCGAGAAGCATGGAACATATAGGGAGAAAATAATAACGCAACTGATCAGTAAGACAGCAAGTATGCAATAATACTGTTGTTCCGTGTAGCAGACAATGAAGGAGGCCGTAGCTAAAGCAAAGGAAGCAGAAAATTTCTGCAGTCAAAGTATGGAACATACGATCGTGCAAGGAACAAAATGAAACTATCTTGTGATCCTCAGGCCAAGATGTATGACAGAAATACACTGCTCACTGCTCATGAAGTTGGCGACTGGGTGTGGTTGTATGTAAGAGAGAGGAAACGTGGTGTCTGCCCTAAACTGGTTTTGAAGTGGACTGGCCCCTATTTGGTGACTACTAGGTTTTCTGATGTGGTATACCGCATTCAAAGAAGGAAGAGGGTCAAACCAAAGGTGGTTCACATAGATAGACTGAAGAAATACAATGGTCCGGAACTAGAATCATGGCGTAATAGATCTGTGCCCAACAGATATCGAGACTAACGCCAAGGCCAATATTTAGTTTTTTTTCTCTCCAGACATGATGTTTCTTTGCGACACGTGCCGCGCTGGCTTTACTGCAAGATCAGCGTTAAACCGTCATCTGCAGATTATACATGAAACACCGCTCACGATGAAGTGTGAGCACTGCAGTTACGAACATAAGAAAACAACAAGTCTCAAAAGGCATTATCGACTCACACACAAGCTCCCAGCCGAGGATGTGAAGGCAATTTCATACACCCCAGCATCAGTGGCGTACCTTGAACAGGGGAAGAAGGAGGAGTTGTGGTATTTAACTGTATTAAAAAAAAAAAAAATAATAATCTTTGTGTGTACATTCCAAATTCAATTGCTGGGACAGCAAATTTTTAAAGAGGGGGGCAATGTGACGGAAAACGAAAATTGTAATTTGTGCGTTTCTGCCGTAGAAGGCATATTAAGAAGGCACCCGTCCGTCAACTCAGAGCCCAATAATCAATATGCAGGCATATCAGTGTTGAATGAAAATGATATGTATGCAGAATGTTTTCATAATCACGATTATAAAATGTAGCACTTGATGTATTGTATACTATGATAATTTAAATTATGATAAACATAAATTATTTTGTTTATGAATAAATTGCTGTATTCCACACTTCATTACGCAATAATAACATAATGATTCCAATATATCGACTCTCAAGACCTTTACTTCTATCATCATGACTATAGGTGAAAGAGATATCAGCAAAATTAATAAAGGAGTACCAAAATTAACCGCTAGGGGCAAAGTTCCCCTACCGGATATCAATAACCGCCCAGCGGCGCCACACCCAGAGGCGACAGTTCCCAATACCGCTGCTGTAGCAAGCCCCAGGCCCGTTGAAAGCATCGTAAGGATGCACCCACCCATCGTCCCGAGACCTCCTTCCTCGAAACCAACTAAGGACCATCACAGGGCTACGTTCATCGAGCAAAATATGACCAACCCGTTTGAGGTAGCTGAAGATGACCAAACGTGTAAAGATACTCTCATCAACATGTCAACAGGAATGGACGCAGCCAAAGAATTGCAACACTCAGTACTCAATGCGGTGGACCTTGGGATACATCAGTGCCATCAGTTAAACAAATCCGAGAAGCCGAGAAGCATGGAACATATATGGAGAAAGTAATAACGCAACTGATCAGCAAGTATGCAATAATAATGTTGTTCCATGTAGCAGACAATGAAGGAGGCCGTAGCTAAAGCAAAGGAAGTAGCAATGTCTGCAGTCAAAGTATGGAACATATGGAGGAAATAATCACACAACTGATTAATACTTATGTATGCAATCATTATGTTGTTTCTTGTAGCATTATTATCGTGCTGTTCCATGTAGCAGACACTGAAGGATGACGTTACTAAAGCAAAGGAAGCAGCCAATTTCTGCAGTCAAAGTATGGTACATACGGAGGAAATAATCACACAACAGATTAGCAAGTATACAATTATCGTGCTGTTTCATGTAGCAGACAATGAAGGATGACATAGCTAAAGCAAATGAAGCAGCAAAGGTCTGCAGTCAAAGCATGGAATATTTGGAGGAAATAATCACACAACTGATTAATAAGTATGCAATCGTCATGTTTTTTTCATGTAGCAAATAATAAAGAATGGCGTTACTATTACTATGAAATCATAATGTTGTTCCATGTAGCAGACACTGAAGGATGACGTTACTAAAGCAAAGGAAGCAGCCAATTTCTGCAGTCAAAGTATGGAACATATGGAGGGAATGATAACACAACCGATTAGCAAGTATGCAATCATAATGTTGTTCCATGTAGCAGACAATGAAGGAGGGCGTAGCTAATGCAAAGGAAGCAGCAAAAGTCTGCAGTCAAAGCATGGAACATATCATGGAGTAACTAATCACACAACTGATTAGCAAGCATGCAATCATCACGTTGTTTCATATAGCAAGACAATTAAGGAGGGTGGAACTAAGCAAAGGAAGCAGCCAACGCGATAGCAAAGGAGGGCGGAACTAAAGCAAAGGAAGCAGCCAACGCGATAGCAAAGGAGGGCGGAACTAAAGCAAAGGAAGCAGCCAACGCGATAGCAAAGGAGGGCGGAACTAAAGCAAAGGAAGCAGCCAACGCGATAGCAAAGGAGGGCGGAACTAAAGCAAAGGAAGCAGCCAACGCGATAGCAAAGGAGGACGGAACTAAAGCAAAGGAAGCAGCCAACGCGATAGCAAAGGAGGGCGGAACTAAAGCAAAGGAAGCAGCCAACGCGATAGCAAAGGAGGGCGGAACTAAAGCAAAGGAAGCAGCCAACGCGATAGCAAAGGAGGACGGAACTAAAGCAAAGGAAGCAGCCAACGCGATAGCAAAGGAGGGTTGAAAGTTTGTAGATAAGAGGATAAGTGAAACAACTAGAAATTGCGCGCTCGGCGGGTCGCGCAGCCGAGCACATGTATCCCCCGAACCAATTGCATTGCACTTTTGTGGGTTGTAATATTGTGAACTGAACAAGTTTGGTGGTGTACGTTGTTCTACTGCCGTGTCTCGCACAGACACAGTCTCTCCCGGTCTCTCCCACACCGGTCCCGTCTTATTTATTTCAAGAAAACAACGCTGGCGTTCGTACGTGTACAGCGCATATACGTACGCATGCATGCAATTCGCAATTCAAGCGATCCAGTTCTAAAAAAAAATGGTTAAAATGCAGTGCATTTGTGGCCCCAAATCCTCTTAAATAAACCAGATTCCTAAATCAATTACTTTTTTGCATTTCTAAAATGATTTCTACGGAAAAATGATATCAAACTGTTCAGATTTACCTCGATTACAAACGCACTGCATTTTAACAATTTTTGTTAGAACTGGATCGCCAGCGCGGTAGGCGATCCGGCGAGTTACCTTCTCACATACACAGAGCTGATTGTGTGATTGTATGAGTTATGTGTACATGTACGCTATACGATCTCAGAACCGATTCTTCTCGGAACCGAGACATGGGTATGGAATCAGAATCGACTCCAAGCTGGGGCAGAACCGCCCAAGCCTACTTCATACCAAATAAGAAAATAATCGGACAAGAACTCGGACCTGTAGAGCGGTCACAAGGTAATCTTAACTATTTCTTTATATCATGGTTACCATGGCAACCATGAATCCGCCCCACACCAAAATCAATAGGCTTCATCCTCTTTCCTTAATACACCTTCATACCAAATAAGAAAATGATCGGACAAGAACTCGGACCTGTAGAGCGTTCACATGGTAATCTTAACTATTTCTTTATATCATGGTTATCATGGTTACCATGGCAACCAGGACTCCGCCCCACACCAAAATCAATAGGCTTCATCCTCTTTCCTTAATACACCTTCATACCAAATTAGAAAATGATCAGACAAGAACTCGGATCTATAGAGCGTTCACAAGGTAATCTTAACTATTTCTTTATATCATGGTTACCATGGCAACCAGGACTCCGCCCCACACCAAAATCAAAAGGCTTCATCCTCTTTCCTTAATACACCTTCATACCAAATTAGAAAATGATCGGACAAGAACTCGGACCTGTAGAGCGTTCACAAGGTAATCTTAACTATTTCTTTATATCATGGTTACCATGGCAACCAGGACTCCGCCCCACACCAAAATCAATAGGCTTCATCCTCTTTCCTTAAGAAACCTTCATACCAAATTAGAAAATGATCGGACAAGAACTCGGACCTGTAGAGCGTTCACAAGGTAATCTTAACTATTTCTTTATATCATGGTTACCATGGCAACCAGGACTCCGCCCCACACCAAAATCTAAAGGCTTCATCCTCTTTCCTTAAGACACCTTCATACCAAATTAGAAAATGATCAGACAAGAACTCGGACCTGTAGAGCGTTCACAAGGTAATATTAACTATTTATTTATATCATGGTTACCATGGCAACCAGGACCGCGCCCCACACCAAAATCAATAGGCTTCATCCTCTTTCCTTAATACACCTTCATACCAAATTAGAAAATGATCGGACAAGAACTCGGACCTGTAGAGCGTTCACAAGGTAATCTTAACTATTTCTTTATATCATGGTTACCATGGCAACCAGGGCTCCGCCCCACACCAAAATCAATAGGCTTCATCCTCTTTCCTTAATACACCTTCATACCAAATTAGAAAATGATCGGACAAGAGCTCGGACCTGTAGAGCGTTCACAAGGTAATCTTAACTATTTCTTTATATCATGGTTACCATGGCAACCAGGACTCCGCCCCACACCAAAATCAATAGGATTCATCCTCTTTCCTTAATACACCTTCATACCAAATTAAAAAATGATCGGACAAGAACTCGGACCTGTAGAGCGTTCACAAGGTAATCTTAACTATTTCTTTATATCATGGTTACCATGGCAACCAGGACTCCGCCCCACACCAAAATCAATAGGCTTCATCCTCTTTCCTTAATACACCTTCATACCAAATTAGAAAATGATCGGACAAGAACTCGGACCTGTAGAGCGTTCACAAGAAAATCTCTGCGGCGGACGCGGCGGACGCGGCGGCGGCGGCGGCACGACGAGGCCAAATCCATAGTATCCCCCGAAGTGGTTCGGGGGATACAATAAGCAAATTCATGATAATGAACAAGGGCTTTTTTGTCACCTCAGAAGTTCAGTCCTTTGGAACGTCCAACATGCCGCATGCTTATGTCATTTCATGTCACAGACGGCGTGTATTTTCTTACATTACAGCTATACTGGTAACTTAGGTCAGACATTTGAAGAGAAATTCAATGACCAACTTTCATTCTTGTCCTACCACGTAACCTCACAAAACAGAGTACGTCAACATCTGAAAGATGAACAGAAAAAACCTAGAGACGATCTCACAAGAACTATTTAGAAAGCTCACTAAAACACCACAACCGCAATGAACAGATATCCTGTCCTATTTGTCTTGGAAGGATGTTACAGTTGAAGAAATTCCACATATTAATGCATTTGCTGTTGTACCACAGAGCACGTACTGGGGACGGCTGTTCAGGTTCAAAACAGGAACTCGTGACTATAGAGGAACTTGCCGCGTAAGCTTTTGAAAATTGGTTGTGCACAGCTCTTCGTTAAATCAAGTAACTGTGATCAGCTCCGTGCGGAGCTGTGAATAACTGACGCTCGAAATTGTGAAGTGTTTTTTTGATGAGGTCTTTTAACCCCTTTAATCAGATTATTGTTATATTTTGTTTAGTTTTAATACACCGTGAAACCCCCGTGTTTGGGCGCGCTACATAAAATAACTATGAAAAGAATGTTAACTTACTTGAAATTGATAATTTATGTCGATCGGTCCTTATTAGAATCCGACTTTCTTTCGATCGCTGCAATAATGACCGCCACCGTACTCAGCGCAAACTCATCGGCATCGCACAGCGCATGCGCTATGCGATCGAAAAAAAGCCGGATTCTAACAGGGACAATCGACATAAATTATCGATTTGAGGTAAGTTATCATTCTTTTCATAGTAATTTTATGTAGCGCGCACAAATATGGGGGTTTCAGAGTGTATTAAAACTAAACAAAATACAAAAATAATCTGCTTAAAGGGGATAAAACACCTCATCGCAGATCTACAAACATGTTCCTGCGAGATTTCGAGCGGTGTATATGCCAGGCTCTGTGCTACGCACAGAGCCTGGTTAGGTTATGAATCAAGGAGCTATATCAACACACTGTACTGGATATGCGTGTTAGGTGTCCACAACTACTACACGTGCGAAATATGGGTGCATAAACTGGATTTTCTCTCTGTTTGAGGACGGATAACTTATTTGCGGTGATCCATTTTTGTTTTGGTTTTCGTCCTTGCCCCTGTCCACGTCCAACCATGGCTTCCTTCACCATTTTTTTCGCCCTGCTCGCTGCGCTGTTCGTGATTGTGATCCCGTACCCCGGCCTCATTGCCACCAAGGAAGGCCAGGCCCAGGCGGGCCCCGGTAAGTCACCAAGCGCATGCTATACCTTTTCTCTTTTATTTGTTTGCATTGTTTGTCATATAATGTAGTGTATTTACCTGTGTGTATATTTCTTTAACTGCCAATGTGAGTTTGACTTGTGTATTTATTTCTGTTTGGATCATCTTTCTACATGTATGTCTAGTTGGAGGCCAGCCTCCGGTCCGGCTGCCCGTGGTGGGAGGGGGAGACCAAACCGGAGCTCGAGGCGATGATGGGGCAGCTACTTCCAAATTGGTAAGTGCATTAGAAGTATACCAATGTTATCTGTCTTCAGCTCGCTTCTTTTACAGTAGTACCTTACTTGGAAAGTCGTGTCTTAAGAGGCAATATTTGTGAATGTTCTTCAATCCTGTAATGTGTAAATTGAAGAGGTTACTTACAAATCTACTTAACTGGCAAAATACTATTTTTACTAGTTCTGAGAAAAATGGGTTTAAACTTAAAGATTTGAAAAATGCCTGCAGATCACAATTTTCATTATATTTCAATCAAAGTTGGTATAGTTATTAATATTAGCTACCCTAAAAGTAAGAAGACATTTTTTCCACTAATATGAGGGTTGTTGCTCTATCGTTTTCCAGAAACCAATTACCAGTTAAGTAGTTTTGTCTCTAAAATCATGTCCTTAAGTAGATCTTCCACTAACATTTGTAGATCATCGAGTTGAGTTTAAAGTCCGTCTAAAACAAAGTTACGATTTCACGTTATGACTCCAGTGATAAACCGGATGAACAGACGAGTCAATAAGAGTAAAATGTGTGTGTGTGTGTGTGTGTGTCTGTCGATTCGTCTGTCTGAGTAGGACTATGTGTCTCTGTTGTAACCTCCGCCAGCAGGTGAAACCTACAGTACGTTTGGTGAAGGTTATATCTTTGGTTCTGTCTGTGTGTGTCTGTGCGTGACTGTGAGTGTGTCTGTGTGTGTCTGTGCGTGTCTGTTTGTAAGTCTGTCTGCAAAATAACTCACAAATGGATTAAATGCTATTAAATTTAAGGAAGCAAATGAGATGAAAAATTGGCTACAATTGGTGTAAATTGTAAAATAACGTATGTCTGCTCAAATGAATATGTTTTTTTTTTATTATTATTCTCGCTAGATGATAGTATTAATAGATATTTCTTTAAACTTTTTATTATTAGAAAATGAAGTCTTATAATAGACATTACCTTTATATACTATGATGAAGATTTTATTCTAAAGTCTTATTATTTAATGATTGTAATATTACAGTGTGCAGCAGGTCGACTGTCTAGGCCTACCGGTCATCAAGTCCTTGGGAAGCCCCCTGACCCCCAACCCTCGGGTCCTCAGCCAGCCCCAAAGAGTGAGGATGTAGCATCCTCGAGACCTATGCAGGAGGTATGAATACCATTTCCTATGCTTAACCCATCGGATCCAGCCTGGGCTATTTCTTGATTGGGTTTATCCCTGGAAGGGGGGGGGGGGGGGGTTGCTCCCAGAGGCCCCTCCCCTGATAGATCAAAGGGTAAATGATTGTCTGCTTGACTTAAAATATAAATTCATTTTTCTTGGTATGTCAAATGATTGATGCAATATGTCATCTAAAAATTGACATTTCATTCTGTTTTTACAGTCATAATGCATTATTTCATGGTCAGTTTTTTATACTGTGTTTTTGTTTCAGACAAGTATTATACAATATATTATGTGAATGTGCTTTTTCATTGCTATTAAATTAATGGAAGCAAATGAGATGAAAAATTGGCTACAATTGGTGTAAAATAACGTATGTCTGCTCAAATAAATATGTTTTTTTTAATTATTATTCTCGCTAGATGTTAGTATTAATAGATATTTCTTTAAACTTTTTATTATTAGAAAATGAAGTCTTAATAATAGACATTACCTTTATATACTATGATGAAGATTTTATTCTAAAGTCTTATTATTTAATGATTGTAATATTACAGTGTGCAGCAGGTCGACTGTCTAGGCCTACCGGTCATCAAGTCCTTGGAAGCCCCCCTGACCCCCAACCCTCGGGTCCTCAGCCAGCCCAAAAGAGTGAGGATGTAGCATCCTCGAGACCTATGCAGGAGGTATGAATACCATTTTCTATGCTTAACCCATCGGATCCAGCCTGGGCTATTTCTTGATTGGGTTTATCCCTGGAAGGGGGGGGGGGGGGGTTGCTCCCAGAGGCCCCTCCCCTGATAGATCAAAGGGTAAATGATTGTCTGCTTGACTTAAAATATAAATTCATTTTTCTTGGTATGTCAAATGATTGATGCAATATGTCATCCAAAAATTGACATTTCATTCTGTTTTTACAGTCATAATGCATTATTTCATGGTCAGTTTTTTATACTGTGTTTTTGTTTCAGACAAGTATTATACAATATATTATGTGAATGTGCTTTTTCATTGCTATTAAATTAATGGAAGCAAATGAGATGAAAAATTGGCTACAATTGGTGTAAAATAACATATGTCTGCTCAAATGAATATGTTTTTTTTTTATTATTATTCTCGCTAGATGTTAGTATTAATAGATATTTCTTTAAACTTTTTATTGTTAGAAAATGAAGTCTTAATAATAGACATTACCTTTATATACTATGATGAAGATTTTATTCTAAAGTCTTATTATTTAATGATTGTAATATTACAGTGTGCAGCAGGTCGACTGTCTAGGCCTACCGGTCATCAAGTCCTTGGAAGCCCCCCTGACCCCCAACCCTCGGGTCCTCGGCCAGCCCCAAAGAGTGAGGATGTAGCATCCTCGAGACCTATGCAGGAGGTATGAATACCATTTTCTATGCTTAACCCATCGGATCCAGCCTGGGCTATGTCTTGACTGGGTTTATCCCAGGAAGGGGGGGGGGGGGGTTGCTCCCAGAGGCCCCTCCCCTGATAGATCAAAGTGAAAATGATGGTCTACTTGACTTAAAATATTAATTCATTTTTCTTGGTATGTCAAATGATTGATGCAATATGTCATCCAAAAATTGACATTTCATTCTGTTTTTACAGTCATAATGCATTATTTCATGGTCAGTTTTTTATACTGTGTTTTTGTTTCAGACAAGTATTATACAATATATTATGTGAATGTGCTTTTTCATTGCTATTAAATTAATGGAAGCAAATGAGATGAAAAATTGGCTACAATTGGTGTAAAATAACGTATGTCTGCTCAAATGAATATGTTTTTTTTTTTTTATTATTCTCGCTAGATGTTAGTATTAATAGATATTTCTTTAAACTTTTTATTATTAGAAAATGAAGTCTTAATAATAGACATTACCTTTATATACTATGATGAAGATTTTATTCTAAAGTCTTATTATTTAATGATTGTAATATTACAGTGTGCAGCAGGTCGACTGTCTAGGCCTACCGGTCATCAAGTCCTTGGAAGCCCCCCTGACCCCCAACCCTCGGGTCCTCAGCCAGCCCCAAAGAGTGAGGATGTAGCATCCTCGAGACCTATGCAGGAGGTATGAATACCATTTTCTATGCTTAACCCATCGGATCCAGCCTGGGCTATTTCTTGATTGGGTTTATCCCTGGAAGGGGGGGGGGGGTTGCTCCCAGAGGCCCCTCCCCTGATAGATCAAAGGGTAAATGATTGTCTGCTTGACTTAAAATATAAATTCATTTTTCTTGGTATGTCAAATGATTGATGCAATATGTCATCCAAAAATTGACATTTCATTCTGTTTTTACAGTCATAATGCATTATTTCATGGTCAGTTTTTTATACTGTGTTTTTGTTTCAGACAAGTATTATACAATATATTATGTGAATGTGCTTTTTCATTGCTATTAAATTAATGGAAGCAAATGAGATGAAAAATTGGCTACAATTGGTGTAAAATAACGTATGTCTGCTCAAATGAATATGTTTTTTTTTTATTATTATTCTCGCTAGATGTTAGTATTAATAGATATTTCTTTAAACTTTTTATTATTAGAAAATGAAGTCTTAATAAAAGACATTACCTTTATATACTATGATGAAGATTTTATTCTAAAGTCTTATTATTTAATGATTGTAATATTACAGTGTGCAGCAGGTCGACTGTCTAGGCCTACCGGTCATCAAGTCCTTGGAAGCCCCCCTGACCCCCAACCCTCGGGTCCTCGGCCAGCCCCAAAGAGTGAGGATGTAGCATCCTCGAGACCTATGCAGGAGGTATGAATACCATTTTCTATGCTTAACCCATCGGATCCAGCCTGGGCTATTTCTTGATTGGGTTTATCCCTGGAAGGGGGGGGGGGGTTGCTCCCAGAGGCCCCTCCCCTGATAGATCAAAGGGTAAATGATTGTCTGCTTGACTTAAAATATAAATTCATTTTTCTTGGTATGTCAAATGATTGATGCAATATGTCATCCAAAAATTGACATTTCATTCTGTTTTTACAGTCATAATGCATTATTTCATGGTCAGTTTTTTATACTGTGTTTTTGTTTCAGACAAGTATTATACAATATATTATGTGAATGTGCTTTTTCATTGCTATTAAATTAATGGAAGCAAATGAGATGAAAAATTGGCTACAATTGGTGTAAAATAACGTATGTCTGCTCAAATGAATATGTTTTTTTTTATTATTATTCTCGCTAGATGTTAGTATTAATAGATATTTCTTTAAACTTTTTATTATTAGAAAATGAAGTCTTAATAATAGACATTACCTTTATATACTATGATGAAGATTTTATTCTAAAGTCTTATTATTTAATGATTGTAATATTACAGTGTGCAGCAGGTCGACTGTCTAGGCCTACCGGTCATCAAGTCCTTGGAAGCCCCCCTGACCCCCAACCCTCGGGTCCTCGGCCAGCCCCAAAGAGTGAGGATGTAGCATCCTCGAGACCTATGCAGGAGGTATGAATACCATTTTCTATGCTTAACCCATCGGATCCAGCCTGGGCTATTTCTTGATTGGGTTTATCCCTGGAAGGGGGGGGGGGGGGGGTTGCTCCCAGAGGCCCCTCCCCTGATAGATCAAAGGGTAAATGATTGTCTGCTTGACTTAAAATATAAATTCATTTTTCTTGGTATGTCAAATGATTGATGCAATATGTCATCCAAAAATTGACATTTCATTCTGTTTTTACAGTCATAATGCATTATTTCATGGTCAGTTTTTTATACTGTGTTTTTGTTTCAGACAAGTATTATACAATATATTATGTGAATGTGCTTTTTCATTGCTATTAAATTAATGGAAGCAAATGAGATGAAAAATTGGCTACAATTGGTGTAAAATAACGTATGTCTGCTCAAATGAATATGTTTTTTTTTATTATTATTCTCGCTAGATGTTAGTATTAATAGATATTTCTTTAAACTTTTTATTATTAGAAAATGAAGTCTTAATAATAGACATTACCTTTATATACTATGATGAAGATTTTATTCTAAAGTCTTATTATTTAATGATTGTAATATTACAGTGTGCAGCAGGTCGACTGTCTAGGCCTACCGGTCATCAAGTCCTTGGAAGCCCCCCTGACCCCCAACCCTCGGGTCCTCAGCCAGCCCAAAAGAGTGAGGATGTAGCATCCTCGAGACCTATGCAGGAGGTATGAATACCATTTTCTATGCTTAACCCATCGGATCCAGCCTGGGCTATTTCTTGATTGGGTTTATCCCTGGAAGGGGGGGGGGGGGGGGGGGGTTGCTCCCAGAGGCCCCTCCCCTGATAGATCAAAGGGTAAATGATTGTCTGCTTGACTTAAAATATAAATTCATTTTTCTTGGTATGTCAAATGATTGATGCAATATGTCATCCAAAAATTGACATTTCATTCTGTTTTTACAGTCATAATGCATTATTTCATGGTCAGTTTTTTATACTGTGTTTTTGTTTCAGACAAGTATTATACAATATATTATGTGAATGTGCTTTTTCATTGCTATTAAATTAATGGAAGCAAATGAGATGAAAAATTGGCTACAATTGGTGTAAAATAACGTATGTCTGCTCAAATGAATATGTTTTTTTTTAATTATTATTCTCGCTAGATGTTAGTATTAATAGATATTTCTTTAAACTTTTTATTATTAGAAAATGAAGTCTTAATAATAGACATTACCTTTATATACTATGATGAAGATTTTATTCTAAAGTCTTATTATTTAATGATTGTAATATTACACTGTGCAGCAGGTCGACTGTCTAGGCCTACCGGTCATCAAGTCCTTGGAAGCCCCCCTGACCCCCAACCCTCGGGTCCTCGGCCAGCCCCAAAGAGTGAGGATGTAGCATCCTTGAGACCTATGCAGGAGGTATGAATACCATTTTCTATGCTTAACCCATCGGATCCAGCCTGGGCTATTTCTTGACTGGGTTTATCCCAGGAAGGGGGGGGGGGGGTTGCTCCCAGAGGCCCCTCCCCTGATAGATCAAAGTGAAAATGATGGTCTACTTGACTCTAGATTTGCTGAGTTGATTTTTCTTGGTTTGCCAGCAGAGTGGTGCAATATGGCATGTTAAAATTTGACATTTCATACAGTTCAAACACTAATAACACATTAAAAATGTAACAATAACAATTTGCATCATTTCTTACCAAATCTAGGGCGCTGATCATGATTGGCTCTTGTTTTCAAGATATTGTCAAATTCATATTTTATACATGTGTCTATGGGACTCTAATACTAACAATATAGCAATACACAGCTTAATTTGCTCAATTTTATTTTCGATATTATCTGAATTGGGTGGCCTTGTTATACTTGTCATGATAGATGATATAAACCATCATATCTGTTATTCCAAATAATACATAAGCAAGCCACTCGAATGGTCAGAGACAAGCAAAGATACCCAAAATACATATAGACAGTAAAACGTAGTTAACCCTTATAAGATTGGGAGGGGGGCCTAAAAAGTCCCCCCTCTACTTTTCGCACAATTATTCCACTACGCGAGATGCTCTCGTGGGGAAATTTTTTAGAGAATTTTCTTCCACTCATCACGCAACGTTTGAGACCAAATTTGGCACACCCGCGCGTTCGGCCTTGAAGCCACCGCCCTTTGAAACAGAACTCTCTACCTGAAAAAAGGTCAAAAATATGATTTTGTATCCAAATTCAATGTAAAACATGTTTTTCCAATTAATTAATAAGTAAACATTATTCTTACTTTTAAAGGCTAAAACTAATTGATTTTGGCATCAAAATACTTCCATGATTGTTCTCGACGAATTTCATAAATAAAACAAAGAAAAACAAAAGTTCAAAAAACAACGCAATACCTAAGAACTTTTATAAACAATACAATACATAAGAAATTGTTTTTTGGCAATTTTTTTCTCGCACAATCATTAAGTACATTGTAATTTGAGATTACAATCCACTCTTCCATCATGCATATTTTCGCAGCGATCGCGTGATCCACGGCTGAGATCTTAGGCGGGGGCCTTTTTATTCCTATTGGAAAACCTGTATAAAGTCTAAAATGGAAATATGCAAAAGAATCATTGAAATCGTCCGTGTTGCACAATGGGCCAGATTGGCTTTCAGTTTTCTTCCTAGCTTTTGTACTAAGATAAAAATTGTAATACATTAGAGGTATCAGAAAAAACCAAATGTTTTTAAGTTCTGTTTTAAAACAAAAACCAAGCCAGGTTTCTTCTCAGCCCTTGTATAAAAAATAGTGAAACGTGAGAAATATCAGGATAAAACAACATCTGTGTTTAAAGTTATCTTTCAAAATAGCGTATAATATTTCTGTAGCTTTCTTCTGAGTCTTTGTTGCAGATCCCTCACTACTCCTGCGACTTTATCTTAATATGTATTTTTTTATAAATTTACAACTGCGCAAAATAAGCATATTTGTACAGGGCAGGGAGGGGGGACACTGCCCTCTAATATGTTTTTTAATTTGGGATTTAGGCAAGTTTTGGGCAAAATTAAGGCAAATTAATGGAAAATTAGGGGAAAATTGGGGCAATTTGTTAAAGTGGAACATGTAAAGTGTAAGAAATTGCACAAACTGACATTTGAGACTTCAACCCTATTTCAATATCATTGTAAAATACAATCGAAGGATTTGTGAAAGTTTGAAAGAAAACTAAGACTGTTTACCTAGTGAAAAAACGAATAATGAGTTCGTATTTTATCAGCGAATACTGATAAACTGTCTTAGGAATATTTGCCCCTTCTCGCACTCCTGTGTGTTTACACGCGTTGTACAATTCTTGGAACTCACGGTCGCTGGGTTCAAAGTCCAATCTCCGGGTTGTTCTCACGCTATGCTATAACGGGCAGCTATGACATGTATGCGGACGCAATTGACTGTGACTTTTGAATCACGTTATGTAACGTGTTTCAATTAATGATAATTATCTTCATACCAAAGGGACATTTGAACAAATCTAACCCTATTTGATTCTTCTCTTACCATAAGCTACACAACACGGCAGAAGAGAAACGAGGAAGCTCCAATTATTTTTCGTGGAGTTAGACACTTTACATGGATCACTTTAAGGTGCTTCCCCCTAAATCACTTTACCGCGAATATGTCAGTGGGCAATCACCTTCTGTTCGATCTCACTTTATCCGGCTATTATACGAACTTGTATGTGTGTGTTTTTTTTCACTATACAGAAATATGGGGAGGAAAAAGAAAAAAGGGACCGAAATCCTCAGGCCATGGCACCAGAAGTGTATGACCAAATTTTCACCGCGTTGAAAAACGGTCATCATGGATGCACTAGGGAGAGCAAATCTAAAGGAGGCCTTATGTGGCGGAAAGTCTATTCTCGACTGCATCGCTTTCCCGACATTTCCATTGAGACAGTTCGCAATCCAGTGACTTGCTGTGAAGAGGAACGGCTCGTTTTGCCCAACGGCCCAGGAAGATATCTTATTATTGTGCGAACTGATGAGATCGATGAAATTTTGTCAAAATATTACATGGAAACACTAGGAGATGGAGCACTGAAACTAGAAAAACGTCTTAAGAAAATCTTCATTGGTTTAACCAAACGGATAATTCAAGACTGGTTACATAAACGGCCCTCTGTACAACAAAATAAACCAATATTCAAGAATGTGGCTCCTCTGGTTCCGATACGTGCACAGAAGGTGATGGAAAGAAATCAGATCGATTTAGTAGATATGAGAAGTATGTCTGAATATGATCCAGCGAACCATTATCAATATGTCCTCGCGATAATAGATGTTTTTAGTCGGCATCTGTGGCTGAGACCTCTGCAAGGCAAGTCTTCAGAGGAAGTTGCGCACCATCTTCAAAATCTCTACGAAACATTTGGTACGCCAAAAATAATCCAGTCGGATCAAGGACCAGAGTTCAAAGGGGCAGTAAGAAGGCTTATGGCAAGATTGAATGTCAAAGTTATTATGAGTGCACCATACAGGCCACAATCACAAGGGAAGGTATGCATTTCTACCTAACGACATGAACATGCAAAACTTAACGATTGTCTTAACCCTAACTTACCCGGGCTATTTTGAGAGGTGATATTCCTGGGGGGGGGGGGGGGCATTATGGCCCCCCCTTCAGATCTCGGCCGCGGATCGCGCGATCGCCGCGAAAATTTGCACGCGAGTAGAGTATCATGTAAACTACACAATTGCATATTCAGATTTTTCAACAAAATTATAATTGATTTTTAATTAATTAATTATGCTGATATATGCATAAATTCATATTTTTAGCTCTAAATCACTAAAAAATTGTGTTCAAATTTAGTGGCCAGAAGCCAATTTTGGGTGGCCCTGGGCGACTAGGCCACTGCTAATGTCGAGCCCTGCTGTAATCATTTACATTTATCCTGGTTGTCTTCTCATTTCTTAGTTGGAGCGAAGCCATCCTGTGTGGAAAGCGAAACTGCGGTTGATGCTGGAAGAACAGACCAAGGAAGATGAGACTTTTGATTGGTCCCAAGCACTTCAACAGGTCGAGAGGCTGTATAATGAAGCTTATCACACCTCCCTTAGTAAGAACTGTATTTTTTTTTCAAAACTTATGTTCCAAACCGAAAATGAACTGAACTTCTCCAGGTTTTTTGACAGTGCTGTTATTAGTCAAGTTGCTCTAGCCCAAATCAGAGTCTGGAGTCTATGTTCTGAATCACTGTAGACCTAGTCCAAGTCAATGACATCCTAGTCCGAGTCTTAACCCTAAAAAGACTGGGGTATTTTCGAGGCTAGAAAAACTGGGGGGATCGAGGCGTAAAAGGCCCCCCCCCCCCCCCCCCCAAGATCTCGGCCGTGGATCGCGTGATTGCCGCGAAAATTTGCACGCTAGTAGATTGAAATGTAATCTCAAAGATGGTAAAGTTAGTTTTTCAAGAAAACTTTCCAGATTAATTTATTATGCTAATTTATGCGTAAATTTCTTATTATGCCTCCGCCAACGAAGTGGCCGGAGGCATTATGTTTTCGGGTTGTCCGTCCGTACGTACGTCCGTCCGTCCGTCCGTCCGTACGTCCCGTTTTCGTTCTCGCGATATCTCAAGAACCGGTTGACGGATCAATTCCAAACTTGGTATGAGGGTACATATTGGGGTGACAATGATCTGATTAGATTTTGGGGTTCATGAGGTCAAAGGTCAAGGTCACAGGACTCAATATATGTTAAAAAATGCCTCGTTCTCGCGATATCTCTAGAACCAGTCGATGGATCAATTCCAAACTTAGTATGAGTGTACATATCGGGGTGACAATGATCTGATTAGATTTTGGGGTTCATGAGGTGAAAGGTCAAGGTCGTAGGACTCAATATATGTGAAAAATATCATCCTTGCGATATCTCAAGAACCGTTTGACGGATCAATTTCAAACTTGGAATGAGTTACATACACATCAGGGTGGCAATGATCAGATTTGATTTAGGGGTCATGAGGTCAAAGGTCAAGGTCACATGACTCAGCATATATGCAAAAATGGCTTGTAATGGCAAAATCTCGAGAACAAAAAGTTTGGGGGTCTATGGTCAAGGTCACAGAACTCAAAATATATATATGAAGGAAAAAAAATTCAGTGCACGTTATTTTGGGCTAGATATTGAAAATTGCGTCATAGCGGAGGCATAATTTTCGACTGCGCGCAGTCGAAGATCCATCTAGATTCTTGCTATAATTCCGATAATTCCGAGTTGTATGAATACACAGCCTAAGCTTGATTTTGGAGTATGTTGGTAGGTTGAAAGTTTAAGTTCATACTCATTAAATATGCAAAAATGGTTTTCATTCAGTAGTGGTTGATGGATGGTACTACTGTAGCTATCAAAATACAGCTCAAGTTCATTATCTAAGGATATTGCTCAAAAGTCATAGCTCATTAGACATGTTCGGATTTCGGAATCTCACACCCCTACCCTGTATAGATGTGAGTAACCCCCCCCCGGACAAGTTGCCTTTGGGTAAAATTGCTGTAGGTCAAGTCGCCTTCGTTGAGCCGAGGGCGACTGGTCTCGAACGATTCTCATCTTACCCCAAAAAGTTTTAGTTGCTTCAAAGCATATAATTGCCACTTGAAACGTAAAATTTTGCCATCAGCTTCATCATAAATAAAGAGCGACTGTTTCCGTTTTAACCCATGTTTATGAATGTATAAAATAATATTCTGTTTGCATGATAACTCTCGTAATACCTAACCGAATACCGTATACCGAAGAATGTATACCGAATACTGTATACCGTATACCGAATACCATATATCGAATACCGCAAACCCAATACCGAATACCGCAAACCCAATACCGAATGCCATATACTGTATAGTATCCCGTATACCACATTCCGAATACAGTATACCAAATATCGTATACCATAAATACTGTATACCGAATACCGAATAAATACTGAATTATTTATACCGAATACCGTATATCGTATACCGAATAGAGTATACTGTATACCGTATACCGAATACCGTATACACTATACCGAATAGTGTGAATACCGTATTATAGCCTATGGTATAACTATACCGTATATTGAGTACCGTATACCGAATACCGTATACCGATTACCGTATACCGAATACCGTATACCGTATACTAAATACTGTATACAAATATTTATACAAATATACTGTATACCGAATATCATATACCGTATACTGAATACTGTATACCGTATACCGAATACTGTATACCGTTACAAAGTGTTGTGGTCTCGACCCCAGTCTCGACCCCGAGACCGAGACCTTGAGGTCTGAGACCGAGACCTTGGACTTCGAGACACGAGACCCTGGCCTTCGAGACTGAGACCGCAACCCTTGAGACCGAGACCGAGACCCCGAGCTTCGAGACACGAGACCCTGGGCTCCGAGACCGAGACCGCAGCCCTCGAGACCGAGACCGAGACAGAGACCATGAAAATAGCCCGAGACCTTGAGACCTCGAGACCACAACACTGTTATAAAATCACTATTTACAGTGGATTTGTAGCATTTTGTCTAGGGGGGCACATTCCACCCTGCACCCCCCCCCCCCTTCTTCTTGCTCTCATTTTCTGCACATTTGAAGTTTGGATTATATGTAACATTTGAATTAAATGTTATTCTGTCCGTGGCGTGTGAGAGCTCTTGTTAAATGTATGAATTTTTGTTTTTCAGATATGTCTCCTTTTGAGGTGTTCTTTGGTCGAAAGTCAAATCGTGAAGTGAACATGTTGCAAGTTGGCCAGGGCACAGACGAGGATGACATTGAAGTTGAGATGGAGCGTCTTCCTGAGGGCCATACAACAGAGGTGGGTATTGATTGAACACTACATCTTAATGCTGTGTGCCAGACCTTCCTTTATCTCTGTGTTAGTCTGGCTTAGGTAGTTCTGTAACAGAATCAAATTTAGATTAGAATTAATCATGATCGGTTTATCTCTAGAAATGATAGGACAGGAAATAGGCCTTTAATGATTTATATCGACTGTTCACTCCAGATTGAAGCTTCATCAATCATATTTGATATACATAATCCAGAAAATCTTATTTAATCATGAAGCCATTGTACCATTTCAAACAAATACATCATAATAGAACGCTAGCCACGCAATTTTTCAAAATGGCGGCCATTTTTCAAGATGGCAGCCATTAGCGCCATATTTTTGGCTTTCTTGTTTTTTTCTTGATCTTCTTTCCAGATTTTGGTGATATTTACACCGTTTCTGACATTTATGAGGATGTATTTTTCGATTCTGTAAAAAAAAAGACTAACTAGAAAGGGCACTCCGTAGAGTGCATACCTTCCCCAATGCCACTTATTTCTATTTGCCATGAGGATGTGGGGAACAATAGGCCTATTTTGGTTATACATGTTCTTTAACTCGGAGGATAATACTTTCAATGGATTTTGGGGTCAAAGGTCACAGAGGTTATTTTGTGAAAATGTGGTTTTGTGCACTATCTTACACACTATTGGACATATGAACTTCAAACTTGGTGTGATGGTAGAGTATAACAAGACATGTCTGTTGATGATTTTGGACAAAAGGTCAAAGGTCAGGGAGGTCATTATAATGTAAAATATTACATTTTTGCTTATTTCCCAAGAGTCAGATAATCTATCAAATTCAAACTTGGCATAAGGTTTTAGTTTATCAAGCAAAATACTATTAAATATTTGCTGACGTTTTGGAGTCACAAGTTCAAAAGTCTCAGATCATGGAAGTTATTATGTTGTAGAAATATGATTTACTGTAAAAAGAGAGCCACATAACCTATAAAATGCATAATTGATAAAGGACACAGTTTATCAAGACAAATATTTAGTGGCCGGTGTTTTGGGTATGGTAAAGTAAAAGGTCAAAGTTCACATAGGTATTAGAAATAAATTGTGATATTAGAATAAACTTTTATAGTTGATATCTTATGGACCATTTAACATATCCGCTTCATATTTGGTTTATGCAAGGGTTCAGTATAACAAGCCAAACTTTTTGGGGCATGAGGTGTCATGGAGTTAATTATGTTGTGAACAGTTTATCTATTATAAAAATTAAACTTATCAGTTTTACACTTGGCAAGAGTGAGGACTAGTTGTGCCATGAGTCCATCCAGAGGATGTGGTTGACTTGAAACAAAAGTGCAATTCTGCCACACCCCTACAATTCATGCATTTGAAAAATAATACTTGTTTACATGAAGTATATATGCATCGTGTATGTGTGCACTGCTGAAGTAGGGCTCCCGTGATGTCACAACAGTTAGGCTTCCCAGGACGAAATACCAATTGAAATTCTAATGGGTACCCATTGAATTCAATGGGTACCAATTGAATTCAATGGGTACCCATTGAAACCAATGGGTACCCATTGAAATTCTAATTGGTACCAATTGAATTCAATGGGTACCCATTAAAACTGATTTCAATGGGTACCCATTGGCATTGGTTTCAATGGGTACCAATTGAATTCAATGGGTACCCATTAAAACTGATTTCAATGGGTACCCATTGGCATTGGTTTCAATGGGTACCAATTGAATTCAATGGGTACCCATTAAAACTGATTTCAATGGGTACCCACATGCATTGGTTTCAATGGGTACCAATTGAATTCAATGGGTACCCATTGAAACCAATGGGTACCCATTGAAACCAATGGGTACCCATTGAATCCAATGGGTACCCATTGAAACCATTTGGCGGTCTGATTTCAACCAAAAAAAACACAAAATATGAATAAATATTAATGTTGAAGTAAAATTCTTTCGTTATTCATGTGTCAATCGTTAGTGTTTTATGTAAGAATTATTATGACAAACTTTGCATCACATGTTCACCTTGTCATACCATTAGTTTTCTATTGAATTTGACTTGATTTTTTTTTATAACCACTTTTTATGTATACTGCACATGTGATATATATACGCGCCATGCTGTATATGTATAAATTAATTCCTAACCTGGCACAGCCAGATTGCACTTAGGAATTTTGAATAGACCAGTTGTGTGTTATTATACCAAGGAGTTATAACTCCTTGATTATACATTGACACCAATGTACAACATGTCTCATGTACATGTACGTCCAAATTGCCAACCACTTTCAATTGGGAATGTCAATTTGTTTCCAATTTGTAATTTTCAATTGGTAATTTCAATTGGTACCCATTGGATTCAATTGGTAATTTCAATTGGTAATTTCAATTGGTACCCATTGGATTCAATTGGTAATTTCAATTGGTATTTGTTTCATTTTCCATATACTTTTCAATTGGTAATTTTCAATTGGTAATTTCAATTGGTAATTTCAATTGGTAATTTCAATTGGTTTTTCGTCCTGGGTTGTGAGCTCATTAGCATAAATTTCACTTAAAGAGGAATTCCACCCCAGAAATGTGATGTTTGCTATAAAATGAAGTGAATATGAAGAATCATGATCGAAAATCTGAGCTAAAACGGTAGAGCAATAAAAAAGTTATGTCAGGATGAACTTTGCTCTGATTTTTAGTATCGTTCGAAATTGCTATCGATCGTGACGTCACTTGCGAGCTGCAGCCATTTTGACTTCTACATGAAACTTTTACAAAATTAAAATTTTCTTAATAACAAAGCAAATTTATGAGCTTACACATTCTCGAGAGGTTGGCACACCGATATTCTTCTATGAATTTGTGAAAACAAGCAGAGAAAAATAAATTTTTAGCAACGAAAATGAGAAATAAGTGTATTTTCATGTACTAAATGCACACTTTTTAAATGAAATTACAAATCATATTGATGAGATTTTTAGTTTTTATTTGCGTAGCTTGGTCGAGTCGCGTAACAAGAAAAACATATTCAAAATAAAAACATCAGTTAAGTTTTTTTGTAATCAAAATCAATGATGATTTTTTTTTTTTACATTTGAATATACAATTGTGTAGTTAACATGATACTCTACACGCGTGAAAATTTTTACGGCGATCCGCAGCCAAGATCTGAAGGGGGGCCATAATGCCTGAAAGTCAGGGCGAAAGCAGGGTATTCTCAGGGTGCGCCAATTAAAAAGCAGCTTGTTTGTTTCAAGTCTCTCATATTACCCAGTGGGATTAGGTGACATGTTTATACTGGACAAGATTTTACAATCAACTAAAGCCAATTTCCATGATTGTGACTTTTTCTACCTTTGTATAATAGAATATTTAGACTTCCGGAAAAAAAACCTCTTGTTTTGCTGCAGTTAAGACAAGGCTCCATGCAAACTTTTTTGGTCAGTTGCCCCTCTGGGCCACCAAAATTATGGCATTTTATTTTCTGATGACCCAAACGGAGAAGTTGGTGGCCCAGAAACAAAGCTTAACATAGTTATATACATTCATGGCAATAATTTTTGCTGCCCGATCAGGCCACCAGAATAAATTTTTTTCTCAAATCTGGTAGCCCGAAGCTGAAGCCAATTTTTGGTGGCCCTGGGCCACTGCTTATGTCGAGCCCTGGTTAAGATAATTTTTATATTTACATCACGATTGAAATGATAGGTTGAAATCATTTGAATCGTGATTTAAATCACTTATTATGGGGGAAAAAAAATCACCAACACAGCATGTAACCATGTTTGCCATTAGCAATTTGGAATCATTTGTTCATGCATATATCATTATGTTCATGTTATTTATTTATTACAGTGTCAACTTGGTCCAGAGTAGAAACTTCCGCTGGATGAAGTTTGAGCACCAGATCATTGATGTGCTAGTACATGTTTTTCTCTTTTTTTCTTTCACGCTGCAGGAAAATGTTCTATTTTGTGAGGGAGACACATCAGAAGTTGAGGAGCACTTGGAGCAGGTGAGGCTCTTGAGGTCAGATGCAAGAGATGCTGCCGACCGTGCGGACTCCTATATGATTGCAAGGTTTCTTGCTAAAAACCCACCATCTTCGTACAATGTGGGAGATGCTGTGTTCATTAAGGTAGTAAACCCCAAGAGTGGGGTTTCGAGGGGTGGAAATCCACTCAACAGGCCTTTGGCCTGGAAAGGTGTGATTGTGGATGAAAGAAAAGATATTTTTCGCTACAAAGTTAAGTACAGTGACGCATCCAATAAGACGATAGTTGAATGGCGCTCGGTCAATGACATCACATCCATAACGAGGGAGGAAGAGTTTCAAAGGCAGTCTGTTGCCCGAGGGCAAGTAAAGACCCAATGTGCATGCCGTCCAAGCTGTAAAAGGAAGCCTGCAAGTCATTGTGTACGGAATATGAATGCATTGTGCTGTCGAAAAAATGGTAAAAACTGTCACTTTCACAAAACAACACAAAACACTTTCACGAAACCATCTTCTAAATCTAATTGCCTGAAGTATAATCTTTCTGAAAAAAACATTGTCGGTAAAGTCATGAGCGATTTTTATAGTGATGTGAAGATACTGAAGAATCGTCCTAATAACCAAATTACTTTGGAAAGGAATGTGAGGAGTGCAGGGCTTAGGGTAGAGGAAACACCCAAAGACGGGAATTGCATGTTTCATGCTCTAGCTACTCAAATCCGAAGAACTGGGCTAGATATTTCCCACAGTGAGTTGAGAGCTCGGATTGTTCAGTATTTAAATGTAAATAGATGCTCTACCAATGGGTCTGATTTGAGCGATTGGGTTCAAGGTGGCAATTTTGACAATTACTTGAGTCGGATGGCTAGGGATGGGGAATGGGGAGATGAAATTATTTTGGTTGCAGTGTCCAATATGTTCAATGTTGAAATCACGATTATATCTAGTTTGCCTGGGACATCAATTCGTATTTTATCCCCAAGAGGGCAAAGTTCAGAAAGTTTGCCAATCCTCCTCCTTGGACATCTGTCAGAGCTCCACTATGTGAGTCTGATACCAGAAAATGATACTGACCCTCATGTAGCAAAATTACATAACAGGGCAAAAAAACTGACAAGAAAACAGATACTTAAACATGTTCAATTACCAAATAATGACTTTAACAGTGATAGTCCATTACCTGCTAATATAGTTAGATTGGGGGTAAATGATCATTCAAGATTTTGGGCAGCTCATCCTGAGCAAGGAAGTGTTGAAACTAGAAATAATCACTTCCTTGTTTCAGATGAGCAGATGGACAATTTCGACAATTTCCTCTGCAACCAACGTAAATATGAAAGAGAAAGTCGTAGGTCTATTGTTTTCATTGATATTGTTTTTGTTTTTTGGCTGTTAGTTGCTGGAAAGGAAACTTTGTTGAAGAAAAAGAATATCGTATTAGGAACATTCATATACTTAAATGATTATGATGCTGAATCATACATGGCCTTTTATGATACTCTCATTGAAGAAAAGGAACAATTACTCAGAGCAACTTTGAATAAGTCAAAATGTTAACCCATAGACAGCAATGTGTGGTCTTGCATTCACATTGAATCTTTTGTTTCGTGGCGCCTTATGACTTTTTGTCTCGCCTGAACAACGTATCCTATCAACTTCGAACTTGGAATAATCATACAGTCTATTATAAAGCCAAATATTTGGTGTTTTGGGGTCATGAGGTGTTTGGTCAGAGGTCATGGAGGTAATTTTGTTGTGAAAATATGCTGTAAAAATATGTGATTTTTGGTTATTTTTGCAAACTTGGCATGCCGTAAGGATACCTTCTATTAAGCGAAATATTTGATTGTGTTTTGGGTCATGAGGTGTTAGGACAAAGATCATGGAGGTCATTGACAATTTGACAATATTATTTTTAGATACCTGGGTCAATCCACGTCAAATCACCCAATTTTCAGAGAAATGTTCACCCGACCCCCTTCAAATTTGCTAAAATTCGCACCAAATGTTCCCCCAAGTGTCTCACGGAAAATTCTGAAATATTTTGCTTCAAGGTCAAACGGTTGCTAAGATACGGCCTCACCTAGCAACCAATGCGCGATTTTTAAAAAGTGTTAGGAAAAAATCAGCCATTTTCAACTGCCCCTCACAGCTTAAGTGAATGAGGGAGCTAGCTAAATTTTTGTAAGCTGAAAGAACTTTATTATCTGTAAAAGTAAAAAAAAAAAAAAATCTGCTACGAAATTTCATTTTCGCGTACGAGGTCATCAAAAATGACCTTAAGTCGTAAAATTTAAATTTTCGGACAGTGTTTAGGGGTCAATAAAACAAATATGACAACAAATAAAGCAAAAGTAAGAATGGAAATTAATTTAAAACAACCTTCTCCAAAAGCACACAAAAAATCAGCACGAAAAATTGTTCCGTTTTCCTGTAGGGCGCCCTCAAAGTCTGAACATTTCAGAAATCAGCAAAGTTGAAGGTCAAAGTTCACCTTTAGTCCAACCTAGTAGAAGCATGAAAATTGGTGGAATGATAGACATTCATCTATATTTTAGGGTACCACCAGCGAAAATTTGCTTTCGAAATGTTATCTAGCATAAAAACGCACACGAAAATCAGCTTAAATACTGTTACGCAACCATTTATTGCCCTGAAGTGGTTTTCAGGGGTTTTTGAAAGCCTCTGTGAAAAAAACTAATCATGCTGATAGGCTCATTTTAGCATGTCTAGTAGTCCTTAATGGGTACTTCAAGAAAATGCATACATTGGGTAGGTTTTCTTACAGCATTGACTTAAAAAATGCATCTGAAAATGGTTAGAAAACACGTTTTTTATAGTTATTGTCAATTTTCTGGTAACATGCCTTTGTTTACAGGCACTTTCAAACGTCAATATTTGCAAGATGGAAATTGACATAAGGCTCATATCTTCTAATCTGGTAGACAGTCATCTATATTTTAGGGAACTATCCGTGAAAATGTGCTCCCGAAATGTTATCTAGTAGAAAAATGCTCACAAAAATGGGGTAAAACACCATTACGCTACCGTAACGCTACCATTTATTGCCCTCAAGTGGTTTTCAAAGGACTTTGAAAGCGTCTTGGGAGAAAAGTATTGATGCTGCTAAGCTCATTTTTGGCATGCCTGGTAGTACTCCATGGGTACTTCAAGAAAATGCATATCTTGGGTAGGTCTTTGTACAGCATTGACCTTGAAAATGCATTCGAAAATGGTTAAAAACACGTTTTTTACAATTGGTCTATTTTCTGGTAGTGTGCATGTTTTTACAGGCACTTTCAAACTTCAATATCTTTGAGATGTAAAATGGTTCATAGCTCATATCTTAAAATCTGTTAGACATCCATCTATATTTTAGTGAACAACTAGTTACATATTGCTTCCAACATAATATCTAGCATAAAAATGCACACGAAAATGAGGTTAAACACTGTTACGCAACTTTTTAATGGCCTGAAGTGGTTTTCAGGGTATTTTGAAAGCTTCTGTGAAAAAAATGTTCATGCTGCAAGCCTTATTTTAGCATTTCTGGTAGTCCTCTATGGGTACTTCAAGAAAAAGGATAGATTGGGTAGGTTTCATACAACATTGACCAAAAAAATGCATCTGAAAATTGTTAAAAAACATGTTTTTTTTAATTATTCGTCTATTTTCTTGTAAAAAAACGTTTTTTAATCATTTTCAGATGCATTTTCAAGGTCAATGCTGTACAAAGACCTACCCAATGTATGCATTTTCTTGAAGTACCCATTCAGGACTACCAGACATGCTAAAATGAGCCTATCAGCATGATTAGTTTTTTTCACAGAAGCTTTCGAAAACCCCTGAAAACCACTTCAGGGCAATAAATGGTTGCGTAACAGTATTTAAGCTGATTTTCGTGTGCGTTTTTATGCTAGATAACATTTCGAAAGCAAATTTTCGCTGGTGGTACCCTAAAATATAGATGAATGTCTATCATTCCACCAATTTTCATGCTTCTACTAGGTTGGACTAAAGGTGAACTTTGACCTTCAACTTTGCTGATTTCTGAAATGTTCAGACTTTGAGGGCGCCCTACAGGAAAACGGAACGATTTTTCGTGCTGATTTTTTGTGTGCTTTTGGAGAAGGTTGTTTTAAATTGATTTCCATTCTTACTTTTGCTTTATTTGTTGTCATATTTATTTTATTGACCCCTAAACACTGTCCAAAAATTTAAATTTTACGACTTAAGGTCATTTTTGATGACCTCGTACGCGAAAATGAAATTTCGTTGCAGATTTTTTTTTTTTTTTTTACTTGTACAGATAATAAAGTTCTTTCATCTTACAAAAATTTAGCTAGCTCCCTCATTCACTTAAGCTGTGAGGGGCAGTTGAAAATGGCTGATTTTTTCCTAACACTTTTTAAAAATCGTGCATTGGTTGCTAGGTGAGGCCTTTCTTAGCAACCGTTTGACCTTGGGGCAAAATATTTCAGAATTTTCCGTGAGACACTTGGGGGAACATTTGGTGCAAATTTTAGCAAATTTGAAGGGGGTCGGGTGAACACCACTGGTTGATTTGACGTGGATTGACCCACCTATCAATTTAAAAGTTAGTATGCAGGTATATGATTACAATTCACTTGTTTGATTATTTTTTTGGGTCAAAGCTATCATGATTATTTCAAACAGTAATTCAGCTTTGTACAGTTATTGATAATGCAATCGGCAGAGGTATATATTTTATGACTGGAGTATTCACATTCCTTGCCAAAGACCATTTTATTTAGTACTCATTTAGTTCTACATGAAACATCTATCTTGATTTTGAAAACTTGGCTCTGGTGCTACATGCCAATTTCATATTTTATTTTATGACTGAAGTATTCACATACCTTGCCAAAGACTTTTGCCATTTTATTTAGTACTCATATCTACCTCTGGTTCTACATGAAACATCTATCTTGATTATGAAAACTTGGCTCTGGTGCTACATGCCAATTCATACTTTATTTTATGACTGAAGTATTCACATACCTTGCCAAAGACCATTTTATTTAGTACTCACTTAGTTCTACATGAAACATCTATCTTGATTATGAAAACTTGGCTCTGGTGCTACATGCCAATTTCATATTTTATTTTATGACTGAAGTATTCACATACCTTGCCAAAGACTTTTGCCATTTTATTTAGTACTCATATCTACCTCTGGTTCTACATGAAACATCTATCTTGATTATGAAAACTTGGCTCTGGTGCTACATGCCAATTTCATACTTTATTTTATGACTGAAGTATTCACATACCTTGCCAAAGACCATTTTATTTAGTACTCACTTAGTTCTACATGAAACATCTATCTTGATTATGAAAACTTGGCTCTGGTGCTACATGCCAATTTCATATTTTATTTTATGACTGAAGTATTCACATACCTTGCCAAAGACTTTTGCCATTACCTCTGGTTCTACATGAAACATATATCTGAAATATGTAAAATGATAGATGAGCATGCAAATACATTATACCATATCAATTTCAAGAGCAATAACTTTGATTTTGTATGTTATGTTTATTATATTACCATTGTAAATATACTATTGGATTCTGAAATCAAGGGATAGACTGAATTTATGCTGTAATAGAAATCATCTTATATGCAAGTATGAATGAGCCTTATTGCACAAAGATTGTTTGTATGATTGTTTCGGACCATTATCAATGAATGTAAAGTTATAAAAATGTATAGTATTTTGTACTGATTGTTTGCAATTCTTACTTGTTTTTGGATTTAAGTAATATCATTCACCTTAACTTTTATAAATATTTGCTACTGTTATGAAATATTTATTCATTAAGTTGAATAATACCTTATACATATTCTTATTCCGAGATCCATTTCAGCCTACAGTGTGGTGAATGATGAGTAGGATAACTCCTTCATGTACTAATAGGGCATTGTAAAGCTTGTGAGTATAATATATCAGGGGTTATATTTTTAGTGACGTATTAACATATATTTGGATGATTTTGATTTTGCTTCCTTTTTGAGGTAAAAAAAGCAATGTCGACCGTTAAAAGAAGAATGTAACTTGCCATTTCCATGTATTGTTTAAACCCAAAAAGGGCAGGGGGGGGGGGGTGGAATCCGCCCCCCCCCCCACGATTCGCGCAATAATTCGCGAAATGCTACGCCGCAAGAGTTTGTGACTTTTTTTCTTTCACTCATCACGCAACTTTTGAGACCAAATTCGGCGCGCCCGCGCGTAAGATCACAAAGCCACACCCCTTCAAGAAAATTTGTCAAGCCCAAAATTGCTCAGAAACTTGATTTTATTTCAAAATCCAATGCAAATTGTGATTTCAACCTAAATTGACATAAATTGCATTATTTTCACTAAAACTAATCAAAATAATTTAATTTTTGTGTCTTTGTGGCTGAAAAATGAAAAGGAATATTTTCCTGCTAAAAACAATAGAAAACAAAAGGTCAAAAAAGCAAAGAAATACATAATTCATTTAAAAAACAATAAAATACATAAGAAATTATTCACGAAATCCGATTTTTTTTTTCTATAATATTCTTAAAGGTGTTAAACTAAATATACTGGCCCAAAATCAGAAAGCTTGGAGTTTTTTTAAATTGATTTATAAAACAAAATATGATTTATGCATATATTAGCATAAATTAATTAATATAAAATATTAAAAGAAAAAAAATGAAAATCTAACAATACAATCTTGTAGAGTACATTTGCCTCTACCGGCGTGCAAAGAAATTTTGTGGCGATCGCGCGATCGACGGCTGAGATGTGGGGGGGGGGCGGAAACCACCCCCCACCCCCACCCCGGTCTTGAATTCGCCAAAAAAGCCCGGCCCTTTAAGGGTTTATATGATACAAAATTTTGTCATACATGCCAGGCTACTGTGAAATTGTATATTAGTGTGCAGAATAGAACATATCTCTTCATGCATGCATGATCACGATTAGATAGTAGGTGGAAAATAGACTTAATATTCATCTTACAATTCTATACATCACGATGGTTTTTATAATTACTGGTTTGGAATTTACTTTTAATTTCCAGTAAGGTTCATAGTGTTATTGGAAAAAATTGAAGGGGGTTGAATTAATGTGCATGCAACTGTACATGTTTGCACACTGGAGCGAAAATGATGTGATTTGTTTTATAGATTTTGCAATCTTGAGTTCAAAGGACAAGTTAACAGACATCATTTCATACTTTACATAGCATGTTGTCAGAATAACTACACTAGATGATGTTTAGGTGTTTTACTTAGTATGTTTTAATGTATATCTCATCCATGTAAACAGATTAGTTTCTATTCATCTTTGTACCATTCAGCAACTGCTGTGATTGTATAAATGTAGTTCAACTTGGGGTTGTGTGTGATTCTTGCATAACTGTAATATCTCGTAGTTTTCTTGTATTTCCATGATGCTACCTACAAATTGTGAAAGTAGTATTTTTTAGTATTTTCATTCAGTTTGTTTTTATGTACATCTCATCCAAAAAATGTTCCTCGTTGATTGTTTGGCTACAGTGATGAGCAAATTTTACTGCTCACTTTGAAATGTGTGATATGGTTACTAAAAGTGTTTGTTACTTGTAAATATTCTGCTTTTTATATGTTTTACTGTGTAAACAAATAAGTTTCTATTTATCTTTGTATTTAAAACTCATCGTGTGTGATTATATTCTTTGTGCCATTTAGCAACTGCTGTGATTGTATTATTGCAGTTTAACTTGTAGTTGTGTGTGATTCTTGTGTAACTGTTTATATGATAAATTCTAGTAGTTTTCTTGTATTTCCATGAACTACCTACAAATCATGAGAGTAGCATTTTTTAGTTTTGATGTATTGTTATTTTCACTCAGTTTGTTTTAAACTTTTAATGTACATCTCATCCAAAATTATTCCTTGTTGATTGTTTGGCCAGTGGGGTAACAGTTGTCATGGGGGAGGGGGGCAGAGCCAAAAATTTCCCAGAATAAACACATTTTTCTGGTCTGTCCTATAAATATTTTCCGATAAGCGGGGGGGCTCCAACACATTTTTCCCTTTTCCATTCCAGTCAAATTTTCTGATAAGCTGGAGGGGGGCAGGGGAACCCGGCACATTTTTTCCAGGTCCGTACTAGTAAAATCTTCTGATAAGTGGGGGGGGGGGGGACTTTGAAACATTTTTCACAGTCTCTCCCAGTAAAATTCTGATTAGTTGGGAAGGGGACTCCAACTCTGACAATTTTTTTCCTGCTGAAACTCTTTAGGGGGTAGTCTGCCACCCCCCTCGCTGTTATGCCTCTGTGTTTGGCTACTACGATGAATTAACTGCTCACTTTGAAATATGTGATATGGTTACTAGAAGTGTTTTATTACTTGTAAATATTCTGTTTTTTAATATGTTTTACCGTGTAAACAAATAAGTTTATATTCATCTTTGTATCTGAAACTCATCGTGGGTGATTATATTCTTGGTACCATTTAGCAACTGCTGTGATTGTATTAAAGCAGTTGAACTTGTAGTTGTGTGTGACCTACAAATCGTGAAAGTAGCATTTTTTAGTTTTGATGTATTGTTATTTTCACTCAGTTTGTTTTAAACTTTTAATGTACATCTCATCCAAAATTATTCCTTGTTGATTGTTTGGCCAGTGGGGTAACAGTTGTCATGGGGGGGGGGAGCCAAAAATTTCCCAGAATAAACACATTTTTCTGGTCTGTCCCATAAATATTTTCCGATAAGCTCCAACACATTCTTTGTACCATTTAGCAACTGCTGTGATTGTATAAATGCAGTTCAACTTGGGGTTGTGTGTGATTCTTCCATAAATGTAATATCTAGTAGTTTTCTTGTATTTCCATGATGCTACCTACAAATTGTGAAAGTAGTATTTTTTAGTATTTTCATTCAGTTTGTTTTTATGTACATCTCATCCAAAAAATGTTCCTCGTTGATTGTTTGGCTACAGTGATGAGCAAATTTTACTGCTCACTTTGAAATGTGTGATATGGTTACTAAAAGTGTTTGTTACTTGTAAATATTCTGCTTTTTATATGTTTTACTGTGTAAACAAATAAGTTTCTATTTATCTTTGTATTTAAAACTCATCGTGTGTGATTATATTCTTTGTGCCATTTAGCAACTGCTGTGATTGTATTAATGCAGTTCAACTTGTAGTTGTGTGTAATTCTTGTGTAACTGTGTATATGATAAAATCTAGTAGGTTGCTTGTATTTCCATGATACTATCTACAAATCGTCAAAGTACCATTTTTATGCCTCCGCCAATGAAGTGGCCGGAGGCATTATGTTTTCGGGTTGTCCCATTTCTCCCCGTACTGTCCCATTTCTCTCCAGCACGTGTAAATTCTACTTGTGCAATTCAAATTTCATTGCTGTGAAATAGAAATCCTTTGAAAATCTTTATTGTGCAATTTTCTCAAGCTTATAGTGCTTGGAGTTGGTCTAATTTTTGTCCCTAATATTAATTTACCCCCCCCCCCCCCTTCAAAAAAAAAACTGAAACAAAAAACAAAACAAAACAAATAAAAAAAACATTACCCCCTGGACAATCACCCCCAGAAAATCACCCCCGGACATCCACCCGCCTTGGACAATTACCCC